>JANQBM010504782.1:0-17295 GCA_025594535.1 Erythroxylum domingense
TTTATCTTTCTGATGATATGAAGTATGAGATTTTTGGCCCATAGAGTGGAAAGTTATAGTGTGTAGAATTTCTGTTGGTGTTAAGATGTTTTTCATTTTTTTTTGAGCAGTCTCTTTGCAGTGGTTTTGAATGCTTTTAGAGACTAAATTGGTTTTTTCATCCTTCAAGAAAGTTGTAGATTTTCCTTTTAAATTTTTATTGATACCAAATTTACAAAATTCTGAGTTCTGAGTAATAAGTTATGGATGTTTGTTTTTGAACTGTCGTTTTGAGAGGTTGGACTCGCGGCTCTTCAATAGAGCGCGCATCCAGCGCGTGCGCCTCGAGATCTCAAGTGCTCGCAGTCGCGAGCACGCGCATCCAGAGCGCGCTGCTCGCGGTCGCAAGCCCCCTCCTTCGCTCATTTCTCGCAATTGTACCATAGTACGATCGCGAGTTGCCTCTTTTGTTTCCAAATCGCGAGCGTACCAAGTTACGCTCGCAACCCGCAGCTTTTGGGTCAAAGTTGCGATCGTTATATGGAACGATCGCAACTTGCCCTTTTGTTACTGAATCCGTTTTAACTAGCGATTTATTTTTTTTCTTTTTTTTCTTTTCTTTTCTTAAATTCAAAAGGATACAAAATCGTTTTACTACCAAATTAAATATTTTTAGTTTACTTTTGGACATGGATATATTTTTATAAATAGTGAGGAAATATTTGTACCTTTCCTATAAATTTAAATTATTTGAAAATCATTATTAGCTATTTTTATTAATTCAATGTTAGCTATTAAATTGTGTATTAAATGTTTTTCTTAAATTTTTGTTCTTAAATGATTCATTTTAATGTCTATGCTTATTCTACGATCCTACCACGTATTTTTCCCGGGGCCAACACTTATTGAAATTTCTTATGATCTACCTCTAATTCTATTCGGAGGTAAGTGAAATGAGTTGTTTTTGAGGTTTGACCTGGTGGAGAATTCCTCCCTTGTGGGATGCGCGTCCAAATGTCACGTAGGATGTCGGGCATGTGACTCGCCAGGGTGGGGTTCCAGCTTTAGGTACTACACGAATGACCCGTACGCTTATGGAATTAACCGAGGTTATAAATAGTAAAACTTAGGAAGCTTCTCATCCTTCTTATATCCCATACTGATTTTAAAAAAAAACTTTGTAAGGTGTCTTAGTGATCGTTCATATTTTCTTCAAGGGATAAATTTTTTAATTCCTTAAATAGACCTATATCACCATCTTTAAGACTTTTCTTAGAGGCAAGATGGTTTAATTCATAAAAAAGCAACACACATTCATTCTTCAAAAATAAGAGTCTTCATATTAAATACTCAATACAATTTTCTAGTTAATGAGTAACCTAGAAAAATTCTTTCATCTTCTTTCAAATCAAACTTTCTTAACTTATCCTAAGTGTTTAAAATATAAAACTTATAACTAAGCACATTAAAATATCTAATCTTTGGTTTTTTCCTGTGCCAAAGTTCATAAGGTGTTTTATTCATAGATGTTATTATGCAGGCTCTATTGAATATATGAAATGCATTGCTATAACTTCCACCCATAAATACTTTCAGAGAATATATTCATTTATCATTATCCTAGCTATAACTAGTAGAGTCCTATATTTCTTTTAACCAATTCCGCTTTGTTGAGGAGTTAAAAGAGTCAAAAATTTATGAAATATGTCATTTTTTTCATAAAAAGATTCAAATAATTCAGTTTTTGAATTCCATACTATGATCACTTCTAATTAATGCAATGGAGATTTCTATTTTATTTTAAACTTTTTTGGCAAACTTAACCAACACTCCAAAGCATTCATTTGTACTAGAAACAAATAATACACATGTAAATCTACTAAAGTCATCTACTATGACAATTGTATAACTTTCTCCACTTAGGCTAGTAACTATAACAAGGCTAAACAAATCCATATAAAGTAATTGAAAAGGTGTACTAGAGTTATCAATTTTTTACTCTTAAATGAGCTTTTTATTATCAATTTTTTACTCTTAAATGAGCTTTTCACTAGTCGGCCCATTTGGCAAGCTCCTGACATGTAGTCTTTCTAAAACTTGACTATTGAAAGTCTATTGACAAGTTGCTTGAAGTTAAGGTTAGAGGTGAGATCCATGGTTGCATATGTAAGTATCTTATACCAAATCCACACATCTTCACTTAAAGACATTAAACACTTTATATTTGGGTTAGAGAGGTTATGTAGATCAATTATATAAATGTTAACATCTTTCTTACCTAAAATTGTAATGCTATTATAAACAACATTATAGGTTTCATACCGTATCAGTCAGTACTAACTGAAAGGTACCGTATTAGCCGAAAAATGGTACGAAATCATGTTTAAAGATACCGATCGTCAGTACTGACTGGTATCGACGATTTCAAGTGGTATTGGCAGGTATTTAAATACCTATCGGTGTCGTAAACTTTGAAAAATATAGGGACTATGTAGCAAAATTTTTAATTTTTTTAAAAAATTGCTCCCACATCCTCACCCCTTTTCAAAGTTTTTTTTAATTAGCTATTTACTTATTTAGTCAACTTTTAATTTGATATTTTCATTTATATTTTAAAAATAAAATAAATATTTTTATTACTAATAATAGTTATTCATTAAATAAAAATTAAAAATAAATTATTTTTATTTAAATTTATTTCAATCTTTTATATAAAACTTATTAATAAATTATTAATAAAAATATTTATTTTTTAAATAAATAATTAAAATTTTATTATTTATAAAATAATATTAATTTAAATATATTTTAATTATTAAATCAAAATTTAGTGGAAACTTATATATTTTAAAAAATTAAATTTAATTATATTTATTAATAATTATTAACTTAATTTATAAATTAAATTAATTTATTTATAATGTTAGTAATAATTGATTTTAATTAATTGAATATATAATATTAAATTAAATTGTTTAAATTCTTATTAATAATAAATATATTAAATAGTATATATTTAATTGATAGTAAATTAAATAATAAATGTTTTTGTTTCATGTTTCACTTTTAGTTGGTTATCTCCTCATTATGAACTCTTATTGTAAATTGTAATAGGATCTTTATTGTTCTTTTTATTTGATGTTTTGAAGTAATTATTATTCATTGTATGAAATTGTAATATTTCAAATAACTTATATTGTTCTTAATTTTATACTTGCATGATCATTAAATGATCTTTTTTGCATATTAATTGTAGCTATTATTTATATGTGAAATATGTGAAAATTAATGATAATAAAAAAATACAAATCTTTATTTTAAAATTTTATTATTATGATTTTTGGAGACATGGTTGATATAAAATTATAAAATATACAATATAATATAAAAATAGACTACTTTATAATTTTAAAAAAATTCAGAGACTATTTTATAAATTTAAAATTACCTAAAACAGTATCCAGTATTAACCGATACCAGCATAGTACTATACCAAAATCTAATCTGGTATCAGTATCAGTAAAATATTTATAACATTGATTATAAATGCTTCTAGAATAATGCGTAATTTTCCTTTAAATCATACTTTATATTCTTTTTCACATATTTAGCTTATGTTTGATAAATTATGATTTATTATTTTTACCAAAAATGTAATATCACGTCTCTTAAAATTGTCAACAGATTAAATTGTTAGATTGAGTCACATGAGTTATTTCATTTAAGAATTTACGAGGTCCATTTCATTCACATGCATAATATTCCTAAACATATATGAATCATGATTTAGAAAACATTGCAAGATAGTATATGCACTCAATTGACATACTCCGAGGTATGGAACGAAAATAAATGTGATATAAATGTGCATTACCAATGTTTTGCATTTTGATTTATCAATAACAAGAATTGATGGATTATAATTAGTGAATTGGAAATTTATTGTTACAATTGAGTAATTGATGAGGTGATATGTGCATCTAGTCTAAGAAAATTGTTAAAGAGCAAAACAAACTGACACATAGGAATTTAGGTGGATTAGGCTTAGTTAAATAGATGACAAGTGGCTTGAGTATAATTGTGAAAAGTGGCCCTTTAAATTTGTGACAAATGGCACCTTAGACTTGTGACACGTGGAGCAATAGAATGGTGAAATGTGTAGCTTTACAATGGGTGACATGTGGAGCCTTACAATTAACGACATGTGTAGCCTTACAAGTAGTGACATATGGAGACTTAAATGAGTCACATATGGAGCCTAAAGTATGTGACACAAGGACTAATAGAATAGTAACATATGGACCAATAGAAGGATAACATATGTACCAATGGAATGGTGACACATGGCATTGCAAATGAGTGACAAATGACTAACTAATTGGGTGACAAATGGCTGGAATAAATAAGTGACAAATGGTGGTATAGTTGAGTGACAAATGTGCTAGTAGTGTGCCTTAGGCTAATGGTCATATTTGACTTTTGTACTGACATTCTGACTTATTATTTATATATTTATGAGGTATTATTTTACATACGCATGTATATTGTTTATCTAATGTGATTTACATTCCATGAATAGTATTAGGCTTATGTCATCAAGTATGTGACTTGATAGTAAAACTATAAGTAATACTATTCTAAATTGTCCCTAGTTGATCATTATTGGTGGAATAATAATGAATTAAGGCTAGTATGTGTTCTGATTGATGATCACATTTTACTAATCATGGATATGAGTTATCAAATCAAATACATAAATATATGTTTGAGAATATATATTAGACCGACCCACAGAGAGAATACTACGTGGTTTCATGTCATTAGTGATTCTCAATATAGTTTGATTTAGTCCTTTGACCTGAAGTCATCACGGTTCCCTACATGAGAAATTCAGTGTTTTAACATTAAACTATGTTGTCTTTAACCGGATAACAAGTAATCTTATGTTAGACATTAAATGAATCATATGAAGGGATGTGAATGACGTAGATGGGATTTATACCTCTCTTAAGTGAGAGGTATATCATTTGGGCCTCTTGACAAGTTTGACTGAAGAAATGTATGGTCGTGCTCAAATAAATTGATGAGGAGTCATCAATGTCATTTGTTATAGTCAGTTAACTTGGGAATCAAGAAACTATGATTAATCAAAGGTTGACATGTACCATGCCTTATGATTAATCTTGATATCGTGTTACAAAGGGACTGAATTTGTAACCATGGTTATAGGTTAAATTGGATTACCGATCCTCATTTGATTTGGGTAGTCATAATGTCTTGATAGTGGCTGCTTATGACTTATGGGCCTTGAAGTGTGGTCAAGCCCATTGCCAACATCAAATGAGCCTACAGGGTTGCACGCAAAGAGTGATATGATTTGGGCTTATTCTCTTGGGTCTAATTTATTAAGCACTGAATAAATATATGTGGATATATTTATCGGGTTAGATTGAATTAAGTTGTTGGGCTTTTATTATATGAGATATAATATGGGCCGAAACTTATTGGGCTTCCATAATCCTAATGGATTTAGGATTATGATATTCTTAGCTTCTCAATAAATAGAGGGCTTATGTCTCATTAGAAGGCATACGAAAACCCTAGCCACCTAGCCACTTATTCCTTTTCCTGAGAGAAAAACTATGTAGCTTTTTAAAGAGTTTTAGAATGTGCTAGCACACATTAGCCGCTGCCCTGATCATTCATCCTTGTGTGGATACTGGTAGAAGACATTCGCGAGCTGCAACATCAAGATATCTGAAAAGAATCCCAATTTGCACACTTTATAAGGTAATTCTGTACACTTCTTATGTTTTTTTAGTTAACCAAGGAACAAGACCCAAAGTCTTATGGTCCATTCCGCTGTGTATTGTGCATTCCTAGGCCATAAGCGATCCAACAAAATGGACCAGACATTAAATGACAATTGGTAGTTGAAGGATAAGACATATGGCTTGGATCTTAGTATGACAAGTGTCATGCCAAGTTTCTATATTCTCACTATACACCTACACCCATGATTTTTCCAACACTTGAAAGACTATTTTGCTTTTTTTTGGTTACATTTACCCTCTCTATCTTCCTCACCACTGACTCACACACATAACCCTTGCACTTTGAGTTTTGTCCAAAATCTTACACCTTGCCACTACAAAATCTATTTGTCTTCATCTTATTCTTAGAATATACCTTGTCCTTGCTTATTTGGAGGGGTAGTTAGCTTGAAGATTGAGGAGGTTTTGAGCTAAACAAGTAAGTAACATGTTGTTCTTTATGGTTTCCTTTAATAATAAGATTTTGGTGATTGTTTAAGGATGGATTAGTTGTGATAATGGTGTTTAAGGTGTGCTCGATTATGTTAGCTGTGGAGTTTCCATTAATGTCGTTAGAAACTTAAGAAATATAGGAAAATTTATTTAGAAGAATGTATTGCCTAAATACCTCATTTTCTAAGTCAAAAGGGCCATCTAAAACTGTCCCAAAAATCTGTCTTGAGAAAAATCTGGAAAATTAGAGTTGTAGGTCAAAATTTTGATTTTAATTTCATCTTCCTCTTTTGACCTATTTTACATATCTTTAGGGCATGAATTTTAAGAAACTAAAAGAATGAAAATTTTAGATATAGGTCTTAGCTTGAACTCTGTGAAAGTGGCTTGATAAAATAGTAACTAGAGCTTGAGTTATGTTGTTTTCAAAATACTTTCTGTGATATAACCCTATCCAAAAACCTTATATTATTTTCTAATTTTGGGGACTTCAGAGCTCGAATTAGTCAAAGTATAAAACATGAAAAATGATTATTGATGTCTTATTAATGCCTTTGTAAAATATTTTGGCCAGAAGATATCTTAATAAATATATGTAGTTAATTAAAGTCATAACCTAAAGAATGGACTGTTTTGATGAGGTTGAGTTCAAATTTGGAAATTTTGATTTGTTTAAGGAATAAATGAGTTCTTTTGGTGAAAACATGATCTTAAGAACATGAGAAATGTGTATAAGTTATGGACAAATGAGAATTGAATAACATAGGATACTTATGAATGAGAGCTGGGTAAATGTATGAGTGTATGTTGTTTGGTGAATGTATAGGTTTAGCTTGCTAAAATTTCAGATGTAAAGTACCAATTGTGTGTGTATTATAAGGAGCTTTTGATTATGAAAAATGTTCAAGGATAAGTGTAAAATTTGAGTAGATAATGATATAAAGATGTGCTTATGAATGTAATATGATTAAAAGTATGTGAGTGATGAATTGGGAATGATTGAATGAGAACTAGGAAATTGTATGAGTGTATAATCCTAGGAAAAAGACTGATAAATGTGAGTGATAAATTGAAAGTGATCAAGTTTATTAAGGCATAAACATAACTGCAAACTAGATGATGCACAAACCATAATGAATGTATAAGTATGATTTGTGAATAAGATCTCATACCCGGAATAATCAATTGAGCATGCATTAAATATGATACATATACATGTGTAACTTTGAGCATTCATTTGATTGATCAATTAGTAATGTGTACATGTGTGTATTGTTTGATTTACAGGCATACGTCGATCGACACCATCCAGACATTGTTGACACATCGAGGTAATAGCTATCTGGAGTGTACTGTGAGTTAACCTAGTTGTGTAAACTCAAATATTTATGCTTCTGTTGGAATTGTATATATAGTGGGTAACCTATATATGAGATTTTGATTGGTAATGTGTTCTGTTCAAATTGTGTTGATTAAGCTTAATTCCTCTATATTGAATTGATATTAATATAATTGTGATATTACTAATTCCGAATAATTGATTGTCTGAGGAGTTTAATATTGAGGACTGTATTGGGAGTGTTTGGGATTTGAATGTGAATAAAGAAATTGAATGCTCAACTATTTGTTAAATTTTGGACTTAGATCTGATGAACTGTGAAAATTGAATGTGCTTATTGACTGAAAGTGATTGATGATATATTATGTGAACTATGATACTCCATTATATGATGCATGTTCACATAAAGGAATTGTGACCGAAGTAGCTAATGTAAAAAGAGCTTTAAGCTCAGTTGTGCACATCAAAGCCTCAGGCTCAATGATTAATGAGCTCAATATCCATAGTACATACGGGACAGTACTAAAGGAAGCTCGATATCTGCAACGAATATAGGACAATGAAATAGGCACTTGATCATAATAAAGTTAAAATGGAATGAGTCTCATTTGCTTTTGCATTTGTATCTTTAAATATGTTCATGATATTGATTGCAAATGAATGTTGAACTACATTGTGTTGATATTAAGAAATGCTTATGACTTTTATGGTGATATGAAGAATTGTGATAAATGAGTGTTATGTTTTGAAATGATTACATGGGATTCTTGCATTCAAAATGTACTTTTGGAATGACTTAAAAAATGATTGTATTTTAAATGCCTTATTTTATCATGATGCAAATTGTAAAATATGAGTTATATCTCTAAATGAAGTGTTACTTTGATTAAGCTAAATGTTATTCATTGATATATATGTGTTTTGTTTTAGGTGAACACATCGATGATGGTTCACTCACTAAGCTCGCAAAACTCATCAATTGAAACATTGTTTTTCAGGTCCAGGAGAAATCTAGCTAGTCTAGTTGAAGTAACTTCTGTATTTAGATACGGGTCAGTGTCGGGATCAGTTGTACCTGTAAATGTCTTAGTTATATTATGTCAAGGATTGTATGTCTCGACTATTGTATATTGTACATATGAATTTTGGGAATGTAATTACATTTGGGATGGTATATGTTTGTGAATAAAAATGGAACAATATGATCATTGGAATGTTTTATGTTTTGTGCAATGCATTAAAAAGTGAAAATGAATTGATTTAACCATCTTAACATGCCATTTTCGTAAAGTATGTCCCCAAATATCCTTTGATATGTCAGGTATATTCTTTATGGGAGTAGTATGTTACATTTTGGTATCAGAGCCCAGGTTTAGCATCTTATATGGGCATTTATCATAATATATGTCAAGTTACATGCATATTAAACATGTCATATACCTTCAATATTATCGAGGAGTGTTCAATTAGGCATCCAAAGGCAACTGGTCCCTAGTCTTGGTTGCATTTAAGTAAGTCACCTGCATGAACATATATTAAAAGTCAGGAATGTTAGAAACAACAAGAAGAATGATGATCTAACAAAGTGTGAGAAAATGAAAAAAAAGTTAATACCTTGACAAAGTTAATCTAGCAAAGACTGAAAATGGGCTGAAAACATATAGCAGTAAAAGTGTTGTATCGATCATGTGATTGAATATTTATTATATAGGTATGGGAGATCTTACATGGTTTAGGATGTTAGGCCTAGATTCAATGAATTTGTATTCGTGATTACATTATCGAATACGACATCAATCTTAAGCTATGGTTATACACATTTGAATTGATGTAAATGTGAATACATTTTCGTAGATTTGACTGAGAAAACTAAAGATGCAGGTGGAAATGATAAGATTTAAAGTGTACAAACAAAGTTGAAAGCAAACCAAAATTTCTATTACTTTGAGAAGTTGAACTTGGAATTGAAATGGTTGTTTAACTATCGTGTTAAGAGCTTATGATTTAGTATAAGGTTATATCATTAGATTTGATATCAAAATTTTATGACAGTTACGCATCTTATATTTCTGAATTGATTTAGAACATACTTATGTAAGATGAAATAAATGATAACTGGGAGATGAAATAAATGATAGATATATATATATAGAAGTCCTCAAAGTTAAGTTGAGTACTTAATATAGATATATATATATTTGTTGTTGTAAATTATCTGAATTACGTTACTGAGTCCCTGAACTCGAGATGATGTTATTGCTATTACTTGAAGGACTTGAAAAACATGTATAAAGGATTAGACATATTAATAGTTGTTGATTTTTGTGGGTTAAGTTATTGGTTAATTCAAAATCTAAGACTGAGAAATGCTATAAAATATTTGCATCGTATGTTGTGCGAATGTATTACTGGAAACAAAATAGATATGATCTCTGATTTTGTCGAATTAGAAATAAGAGTTACAAACATTGATATATTGTCTTGTTTGGTGCTATTGTTAGATATTGATTGCTTTGTATGAATGGATATGTCCTGCTTAATACTGAGGTCTTTAAGTGCATGAAATGAATGGTATTTTTCTACAAGGATAGAGTGTTAAGTTGTTATTGTACGATGATACCTTTACATGTGATGATCAACTATATCTACCTACTATAGATGATTAGAGACCAGAATTAAGATACTTTTCATATTTGATATTATGAAATATTTAATGATCAGTAGATGTAATTGAGGTATTTTATGTTATAAAAATCAAGGTATGAGAAATGGAATATAGTTGTATAGAAATTGCATATTAAAAACATTTACGTTAGATTTGCAATCTGCAGATTACTTTTCTTATAATTGACTTCTCTATAACAAAGATTGGTAGAGACTTGCAAAGTATAGCTTAAGACTTGTAATTCTTATAATTGACTACTCTATAATAGAAATTGGTGGAGACTTGCAAAGTATAGTTTAAAACTTGTAAAGAACAACTTGAGGTTTATTTTAAAGAAGAAAATAAGTCAAGAATGTGTAGTTACTGTATGTGTAGTAAAACTTCTGAAAATGTTGGCAATGATATAGAACAAGAAAATATGTTTATGAAATTAAGTGGTAGAAGTTGTTGAACACCTTTGTATTAGAACGAAGAGGGCCTGAGGAATATTGATGACCCATAATTGATTCAAGATAAAGTTGACAAGGTTAAATGATTTGCAGCGAGGTTAAGGTAGCTTAGGACTGATAAAAAAAGTTATGCAAATCAGCACAAGAGTGATATAAAGTGCTAGGAGGGAGACAAAAATATTTTTAAAAGTGTCACCCTATAGAGAGGAGTGCTGAGGTTCAATAATAAGGCAAGTTGAACCTTAGGTATATTGGCCCTTAAGAGATTACTGAGAAAGAGGATCTATTGGCTTACAGATTGGCCCATAATGTATTTCACGTTAGTATGCTTAGAAAGTACAGATCAAATATGAAGCATAATGCATTTCAAAGAAAATTTACATGTACATAATTGATTTGTATGCATATTCATTACTTATATGTGTATCGTATGATTATGCAAGTGTATATGACAACATGAATAATTGGTATTGATGAGCATTCATATTGGTTGTATTGATGAATTGTACTAATATGCAATTGTATTGATAACTTGTATAAATGAGCATTGAATATCAATATTTGGCTTATAAATGTGCATTTTTGTTATACAGATAATACATTAAGGCCAATGTTACCAGCTCAAAAAATTAAGATTACGAGTAATTTGAGTTATAAGGAGGAACTAATAAAAATAGTCGATTATCAGATTAAATAGTTGAGGAATTGAGTAATTCCTCTAGTAAAAGTTATTGGAGAAATCATTCGAGAGAAGAGGCTATTTAAGAGACTAAGGAAAATATGAGACAACATTACCCCATTTGTTTGATCAGTCAAGTAAGAATTTCGAGGATGAAATTTCTTAAAGGGGGAGAGTTTTAATATCTTGTCTCCTAAAAGTGTTAACAAATTAAATTGTTCAATTGAGTCACATTAGTTATTTCATTTAAGAATTTAAGAGATGCATTTCATTTACATGAATAATATTCGTATACACATATGAATCATGATTTAGAAAACATTGAAAGATAGTATATGAACTCAATTGACATATTCCAGGGTATGGAACGAAAATGAATGTGATATAAATGTGCATTACCAATGTTTTGTGTTTTTATTTACTAATAACATGAATTGATGGATTATTATTAGTGAATTGGAAATTTATTAATACAATTGAGTAATTGATGAGGTGATATATGCATCTAATTTAAGAAAATTGTTAAAGAGCAAGACAAATTGATACATAGGAATTTAGGTGGATTAGACTCAGTTAAATAGAGGATAAGTGGCTTGAGTATAATTGTGAAAAGTGGCCCTTTAAATTTGTGACAAATGGCACTTTAGACTTGTAATATGTGGAGCAATAGAATGGTGAAATGTGTAGCTTTACAATTGGTGACATATGATGTCTTACAATTGGTGACATGTGTAGCCTTACAAGTAGTGACACATGGAGACTTAGATGAGTGACATATGGAGCCTAAAGTAAGTGACACACGGACCAATAGAATAGTATCATATGGACCAATAGAAGGATAACATATGTACCAATAGAATGGTGACATATGGACCAATGGAATGGTGACACGTGGCGTTGGAAATGAGTGACAAATGGCTAAATAATTAGGTGACAAATGGATAGAATAAATGAGTGACAAATGGTGGTATAGTTGAGTGACAAATAGACCAAACATTAAGTGACAATTGGTAGTTAAAGGATGAGACATATGGCTTAGATCTTAGTAGGACAAGTATCATGCCAAGTGTCCATATTCTCACCATATACCTACACCTACAATTTTTCCCACACTTGAAAGACTATTTTGCTTTTGCTCCTGTTACATTTACCCTATCTATCTTCCTCACCACCGACTCACACACATATCCCTTGCACTTTGAGTTTTGCCCAAAATCTTACACCTTGCCACTCCAAAATCTAGTCGTCTTCATCTTGTTCTTGGCATATACCTTGTCCTTGCTTATTTGGAGGGATAGTTAGCTTAAATATTGTGGAGTTTTTGAGCTAAACAAGTAAGTAACATCTTGTTCTTTATGGTTTGCTTTAATAAGAAGATTTCGGTGATTGTTTAGGATGGATTAGTTGTGATAACAGTGTTTAAGGTATGCTGGAATATGTTAGCTGTAGAGTTTCCACTAAACAGGCATCAGTATTTTAGCCATATCTTGATATTTAGATTTCCAAATGGGATTGTTTTTAATTCATCTTACATTACATACATATGGCTACAAGTTTTATGAAGAAATATAATTTTAATCCTATCTCTAATTCGAAATTTTTCTTGAAGTTAAGTACTGGGTACTGTCGCTGTGTGAGAATAATCTGTAGTATTTTAGGTATAATTCACAGAATACTAAACCAAACTACATAATTGATGTCGTTAGAAACTTAAGACATATAGGAACATTTATTTAGAAGAATGTATTACCTTTATACCTAATTTTCTATATCAAAAGGGTCATGCAAAACTGACTCGAAATTCTGTCTTGAGAAAAATCTAGAAAATTAGAGTTGTAGGTCGAAATTTTGGTTTCAATTTCATCTTCCTCTTTCAACCTATTTTACATATCTTTAAGGCATGAATTTGAAGAAACTCAAAGAATGAAAGTTTTATATATAGGTCTTAGCTCGACCTCTGTGAATGTGGCTTGATAAAATGGTAACTAGAGCTTGAGTTATGTTTGTTTTCCTAATACTACCTGTGACAGACCCCTGTGCAAAAACCTTATATTATTTTCTAGTTTTTAGGGACTTTAGAGCTCAAATGAGTCAAAGTGTAAAACATGAAAAATGATTATTGATGTCTTATTAAGGCCTCTACAGAATATTTTGGCTAGAATATGTCTTGATAAATAGATGCAATTAATTGAAGTCATAACCTAAAGATTGGACTATTTTGATGAGGTTGAGTTTAAATTTAAAAATTTTGTTTAAGGAATAAATGAGTTCTTTTAATGAAAAACATGATCTTAAGAACATTAGAAATGTGTATAAGGTATGGAAGAATGAGAATTGAAGAACATAGGGTATTTATGAATGAGAATTAGGTAAATGTATGAGTATATGTTGCCGGAGAATTTTGATGAATGTATAGATTTAGCTTGCTAAAATTTCAGATATAAAGTACCAATTGTGTGTGTATTATAAGGAGCTTTTGATCATGAAAAATGTTCAAGGATAAGTGTAAAAATTGAGTTGATAATGATATAAAGATTTTCTTATGAATGTGATGTGATTAAAAGTATGTAAGTGATGAATTGGGAATGATTGAATGAAAACTAGGAAATTATGTGAGTGTATAATCCTAGGAAAAAAAGTAATAAATGTGTGAGTGATAAATTGAAAGTAATCAAGTGTATTAAGGCATAAACCTAATTTCAAACTAGATGATGCATAAACCATATTGATGTATAAGTATGATTTGTGAATAAGATTCATACTTGAAATAATCAATTGAGTATGCATTAAATATGATACATACATATGTGTAACTTTGAGCATTCATTTGATTGATCAATTAGTAATGTGTACATATGTGTATTGTTTGATTTAGAGGCACACATCAACTAACACCATCCAAATATTGTCGACACATCGAGGCAACAGCTATCTGGAGTGTATTATGAGTTAACCTAGTTGTGTAAACTCAAATATTTATGCTTCTGTTGGAATTGTATGTATAGTGGGTAACCTAGATGTGAGATTTCGATTGGTAATGTGTTCTGTTCAAATTGTGTTGATTAAAATTAATTCCTCTATATTGAATTTATATTAATATAATTATGATATTACTGATTCCAGACAATTGATTGTCTGAGGAGTTTGATATTCGGTATTGTATTGGGAGTGTTTGTGATTTGAATGTGAATAAAGAAATTAAATGCTTAACTATTTGTTGAATGCCAACTGTGAAAATTGCATGTGCTCATTGACTGAAAGTGATTGATGATATATTATTTGAACTATGATACTCCATTACATAATGCATGTTCACATAAAGGAGTTGTAACCAGAGTAGCCAATGTTAAAAAAGCTTTAAGCTCGGTTATGCGCATCAAAGTCTCAAGCCCAACAATTAATGAGCTCGATATCTATAATGGATATGAGACAGTACTAAAAAGAGTCTGGTTTCTATAACGAATATAGGATAGTGAAATAAGCACTTGGTCATAACAAAGTTAAAATTTAAAATGGAATGAGTCTCATTTTCTTTTACATTTGTATCTTTAATTGTGTTCTTGATATTGATTGCAAATGAATGTTAAACTATATTGTGTTGATATTGAGAAATGCTTATGGCTTTGATGGTGATACAAAGAATTGTGATAAATGAGTGTTATGTTCTAAAATGATTACATGAGATTCTTGCATTCAGAATGTACTTCTGGAATGACTTAAAAAGTGATTGTATTTTTAAATGCTTATTTTATTATGTTGCAAATCGTAGAATATGAGTTATATCTCTTAATAAAGCGTTACTTTGATTGAGCTAAATGTTATTCATTGATATATATGTGTTCTATTTGAGTGAACATATCGATGATGGTTTACTCACTGAGTTCTCAAAACTCATCAAAATTGCAACATTATTTTTTAGGTCCAGGAGAAATCTAGCTGGTCTAGTTAAGGTAACTTCTGCATTCAGATATGGGTCAGTATCGGGAATAGTTGTACCTGTAAATGTCTTAGTTATATTGTATCAAGGATTGTATCTCTCAACTATTATATATTGTACATGTGAATTTTGGGAATGTAATGACATTTGAGACTGTATATGTTTATGAATAAAAATGGAACAATATGATTATTGGAATGTTTTATATTAAGTGCGATGCATTAAAAAGTGAAAATGAATTGATTTAACCATCTTATCATACCATTTTCGTAGAGTATGTCCCCAAATATCCTTCGGTATGTCAATTATATGCTCTATGGGAGTGGTATGTTACAAAAAACACATTGTCAATTGAATAGGTCTAGAGAAGGAGTTTGACCTCTATCTAAAACATTCCTTCCTTTTCACTATAATTGACCATTTTTGGTATAACTAAGCACGTGAACTCTCCTGCTTAGGATAAAATCTACTCTATTTCCTTTAATAAAGCTATATTAGCAACTTTCCCACTCTAATTCCTCCTTGCTACAGATGTTTCCAATATCCTTATCCATTCCCTAAAGCCACTTTCTTGATACCATAAAAATTTTTACCTATAAGCTTTACTATTACAATGCAAAAACTAACTCTCATTTTGTCCTTACTTATCATTTAAAACATCCTTATCTCTAAAGAAGGCGCTTAAATATCCTCCTAAGTTAATTTTCAATAGGTGAGGACTTATCTTGTTGATGGATCATACTCGTGTAATATGAATAAGTCCTAGAAATAGGTGCTTACAAATCATATCCTTACGAAAAGTTGAGATTCTTCCATAATCAAATGGATGGAGACTATATCATAATCTACTCCCTTATTGAAGTACTAAAAGCTAGTGCATTAAGATGAATACATCACTAGTACTTCCATTTTTAGAAGTTCATAAATCGGCAGAAGCTAATTTAGTAAAGTTTGATCTCGAAAAAATACTGATTAACAAGGATGACTTCTCTAAATTTAGATTTATATGTAAAGTGAATATATAGAAGATTATATAAATGGGTCTTTAGAATGTCTATGGAAAACATATTTTATTATAAAGATGGAAGATTATAATGATGTTACATAAGAATAGTATGAAAAGCACACACATATAAGTCAATTTTTATAATGTACCTCTTAAATATTGTTCCATAGTTTGTTTAAGTTACCTAGCTAGCTCCATTGGAAAACCAATATGCTTGGGAGGAGAACAAAACGAAGCTAAAAAGGATGAGTTACAGTAGAATTTTCTAAGAGGTGGGGATTGATAAAAAAAACTATCTGAAAATCTAAATCTAAAGAGGCTTAGTAATGAGGGAGACCTAACGAAGATAGATATTCAAATATCTTATCAGTAGAAACTACCTATTAACTAGGAAAAGAAAGTTTAAAGCCTACTAGAAAAAGCTTCATAACTAGAGAAATTTTTAAAGTTTGAAATTTTAAATATGGCAAGCCTTATTTGGAAAGGAAAGAAATGAGGTGTGAAACTTATTATGAAGGAGGAGTCATTAACTTAAATTCTAGCACTCAAATGGACATATAGGGAAACAATAAGGATGTAAATGTTACTAGTAGAGTGGGAACTAGCTCTATAATACATCTTAGACACACATACCTAAGTGTTAACATGATAGAGAAAATAAAAACCTTGGAATTGCCTCAAGTCGATGCCCTTAGCCCAAAAAGAAAACAACTCCATCGCTTAGCCTTTGAGGGAGCCCCTAGAGAAAGCCCTTCACAAGAATTAGGTTCAAGATTTGTTTGTCGCAAGTCTATCCATCGTAATATGGAAAGTTAAAGTGTATAGTAAGCCTAAAATGGCAATAATGGCTAGAGATAAAAAGAAACTAGTTAGGAAATTGAAGAAGGAAGAGCCCTACTGTAACACCCCACTCCCGCTGGACCCGAACTCGATATCGACGGTGATATCCGAGTCCGTGCCCCGCGAGGGTGGTGT
>JANQBM010505314.1:0-39245 GCA_025594535.1 Erythroxylum domingense
AATTCTACCTCAAACTAGGTCAAAAACTCAATCCAACTTTCTGCCCTGTTTCACTAACACCTAAACCATGTTCAGACATCAAAATTTCATATCTTTCAGTGCTTACATCCCAAAATTGCATATCATATGTCATTGGAAATCTCTAACATTCCTCTACAACTTTTATGTAGACCACTTACTGCAATTAGGACCATAAAATTCAAAATTGGCCTCAGAACCCGGAAATCACAAAACTTACACTTATGCACATCTGCAAACACAAAACACTTAATTCTTCATAATACACCCGAATTTCAAAAACTCATATCATTCAATACTTACATCCAAAAATTGCATATTATATGGAGATTGAAAGCTAATAAGAAGATCTCCAACTTTCATGAAGACGACAACAACAAATTCTACCTAATTTAACCCCAATTAATCTTTAAAATTTCAGATCACAATATTCAACTTTAGTGTTCTGCAAATTGACTGTTCATGCCTACACACATTCTCAGATTCATGATCAAAATTGACGCTCTTAAGGTCAGAATTAGACAACACTTCCTTCACATGAATTGTAGCAAAGCTTCTCGAGTTTAATTCCAGCCAAAGCTCATCTCAATAGCATAACTATGATTGTGACACTTGTCACACTCTCATTGGCTTCCTAAATTTCCTAAATTTTTTTCCAATTCAATTCCAATTTCACTCCAATTTTCCAATGGCTCATTTCAATAATTCCTAAATTCATATGTCTAAATTTCCTGTGCCATTGGACAGTCAATTTCACTACCGGTAGACCTCTATTCTATCACTTGACAATTTTTCGGGTCCAAAATTGACTCCGAAAAATTCCCCAAAAATTGCTATAATTCTAAAAAATCAGAAAAAAGTCCTATAAACCTCTCCGACACAAATTTTACACAAAAACACACTTTTCATAAATCACACATATTCAAAAATAACCGGGAAAATGTCATGAATGCATGTACAATCATTTACATGTGCAAAATTCACTGTTCATGTGCATATATGAATGCATGAATATAACAATATAACAATAAAATTTTAATCTCTCCTAAACCGTTCCAATTTACCGAAATACCCTTCCCATAAGTGAGGGGATGTTACATATTTTACATCCCAACGATTGTAAGGAACATGATTTCGATCCTTTGTCTAATAAAATTTGGTTATTCCTTATATTTTGAAATTTTTGTTTCAATATTCAAGAATAAGGATTTTATTTGTAATACGATAATTAAACAGTGGTTGTTCTTTATAGAACCTATGACAGGCTCACTAAACACCACATTCTTAATAAAATTAAGACAATCCAATGACTCTAGCATTAATTCAAAATATCTGTGGCATTTAAGAATGGGTCATATCATTCAAAAAAGATTTGAAAGGTTAGTGAAGGATGGGATCCTTGTAGGTATGGATAATGATTCATTACCCATCTGTGAATCTTATGTTGAAGGAAAAATGACCAAAGCCTCATTTCCTTCCAAAAGAAATAGATTTGAATCCACGTTAGACCTGGAACACACTGATATGTGTGGGCCCATAAATGTATAAGCTGGAGGAGGTTATGAATACTTCATAACCTTTACAGATGATTACTCTAGACATGGCTATCTGTATTTGATGCACAAAAAGAGTGAGTCCTCTAAAAGGTCCAAAGAATTCAAACTTGAAGCTAAGAAGCAATAGGCAAGCCATTAAAACAACTTCGATCGGATCGAGGTAGTGAGTACTTATCTTGAGAGTTCCAATAATCCTAATTGACAATAGAATTGTTTCCAACTTGTCAGCTCCCAGAACACCTTAATAGAATGGTGTAGCTGAGAGGAGGAATAGGATTCTATTGGAAATGGTAAGATCAATGATGTCCTATGCTAGCCTTCCATAATTGTTATGGGGATATGCCATATAAACAGTAACTTATCTTCTTAAGTTTACTCTATCAAAATCAATGCCTAAAACACCTAGGGAGTTGTGGATTAGACAAGTGCCTTCATTAAGGCACTTTCGGACTTGGGGCTGCCCAGCCTATGTTCTAAGGCCTGAACCCACAAAGATGGAACCAAGGTCAAAAGTATGTTTATTTATAGGATATCCTAGGGGTACACGAGGGCACTATTTATACAGTCC
Organism: Erythroxylum domingense; assembly: GCA_025594535.1. NCBI lineage: Eukaryota > Viridiplantae > Streptophyta > Magnoliopsida > Malpighiales > Erythroxylaceae > Erythroxylum > Erythroxylum domingense. The sequence goes on from JANQBM010505314.1 coordinate 2,143, forward strand.
TCAGGAAAAGAAAGTATTTATGTCGACAAATATGACCTTCTTGGAGGAAGCATTTGTGAGAAATCACAAAGGAAGAAGTGAAGTAGTACTAAAAGAGTTAGCTATTTCATCCAAACTAAGAGATGATTTGGATATAGCAGAATAAGATGTCGAAATGTAATCAAGAGTTGAATCAAAAGAGAAGTCTAACCATCAAGTCATGTCTAAATGTTGTAGGAGGGTTATAAGACAACCAGACAGGTATCTAGGTCTAGGAGAGGGCATAATTCCTATCTCAGTCCAAGAAGAAATGGATCCCATTACTTTGTTGATGCAGAAAAATGTCTCAAGGCGATGGAATAAAAAATCGATTCCATGTACACCAATGAAGTCTGGATCCTTATAGATCTACCACTAGATGTAAAAGCCATAGGGTGTAAATGGATCTACAAAAGAAAAAGGGGATCAGACAGCAAGGTAGAGACTTTTAAAGCTAGATTAGTGGCTAAAGGTTATACTCAAAAAGAAGGTATAGAGTATGATGAGATTTTTTCTCGAATTGCTATGCTTAAATCAATCACAACTCTTTTTTCCATAGTAACCTATTTCGATTATGAAATATGGAAAATGGACATCAAGATCACATTTCTTAGTGGGGATCTTGAGGAGACCATTAATATGGCCCAACCAGAAGGATTTATTAAACCAGGTAATGAGCATAAGGTATGTAAATTGTAGAGGCCCATTTATAGACTTATGCAAGCATCTAGGTCTTAGAATATTAGGTTTGATAAGTCTATCAAAACTTATGGATTCATAAAAACCTAGATGAGCCTCGTGTCTACAAAAGGATACACGAAGGCAAGGTTACATTCCTAATCCTATATGTCGGTGATATTCTACTCATTGGGAGTGATGAAGGAATGTTATATACAATTAAGGGATAGCTAAACGAATAGTTCTCAATGAAGGATTTAGGAGAGGCTAGCTATGTTCTAGGGATAAAACTTAAAAGAAATTGTAAGAACAAACTAATAGCCTTGTCTCAAATAACCTACACTGAGAACATGCTCAATAAGTTTGCCATGTAAGATTTGAAGATAGGTTTTACACCTAGTGGATATGGAACCAAACATTCAAAGGAGCAAGCACCTAAGACCCAAGAGGAGGTCGAATGTATGCAAAACATTGCATATGCTTCGACAATTGGAAGTTTAGTGTATGCTACACTTTGTATTAGATTGGATAATTGTTACGCAATGGGATTGGGAAGTAGATTCCAGTCCACTCCAGGAATGAAGCATTGGACTGCGGTGAACTACATACTGAAGTATCTTCGTAGGATAAAGAACTTCATACTATTCTAGTTCTATATTTATTTTAAGAGGTGGAGCCATAGTTTGGAGGAGTATCAAGCAATCTTGTGTTGCTGTTTTGACTACAGAGGATGAGTATATTGCTGCTTGTCAAGTAGCAAAAGAAGCAGTCTGGCTCCGTAAGTTCTAAAAGATTTGGTGGTAGTTCCTGAGGTAGAAAAGGCCATTACACTTTATTGTGAAAATAGTAGGGCAGTGGCTAATTCTAAAAAACCTCGAAACCATAAAGTTACCAAACACACTGAGAGAAAATATCATCTCATAAAGGACATAATACAACGTGGTGAGGTGAATGTGGTAAAGATTCCCACAGAACAAAACCTTGCTGATCCATTTACGAAGATGTTATCTCAAAAGATTTTTAAGGGTCATATAATAGGGATGGGAATAAGGGATATGTCAAACTTGCTTTAGGGCAAGTGGGAGATTGTTGGAGTTATGTAAATATAATGCCCTGGAAAGTAAGTGTATTTACATATAACTTAATTTTCTTCCAGTTACTTTTTTAATGAAAATATTTACTATTAACAAAAAAAGAGCTTGGTTTTATTTTTATGAGCATTATATATCTAGTCATAAGGTACCATGATTCTTTTGTAAGTAATATACATATACATAGAGATGTATAGGCTACATGTATACTGTTAGAATTTAAATTAGTTGATTCACAGTTGAATAATCAAGTTGGTCACATGATTATGGTTTAGAATGTAGTGTTGCGATTTATCTCCGTGTAAATAAAAGAGTTTACTTCAAGGGAATCATAAGTTTCATATCATAAAAGTAGTTGATTATCGATAATGGCACTGTTAAGTGAATTTGGGATTAAGTATCTTTTAAATAATAAACTGCGACGTTACTTTAACCTTATAAGATACTCCTTAGCATTTTGTTATTACGAACCACAATCCTAATGAGTGGTGAACTCATATGTGTTTCATTATAATTTTTGATATGATCAGAATGGATTTGTACAAGGTATCAATCTAGCGTTTGCATGTTGGAATTTTTAATTGAGACATGTATCAGGGAACAATCACTCAAATAAAGAGTTTATAGTGATATCATCACTTTCAGATGTTTTTACGGAGTTTGGTGATTAAACTGGTGCCAATAGTTTGATGGACTTGCTACCCATCAAGTCTTTGCACCAAGATGAGATCTTGTGTGTTAACCACCATAATAAAACGAGAGATCTAGAAGAAAAAACCAAAAGAAGGGTAAAACGACAATATTACCTTTTATTGAGTGGATGGCTATAATATGGTTCATAAGAAAGTTTGTTATTGGACATCTTACTTGAAAAATGTATTCTCATAATATTTAGTAATTCAAGTGTTCAACCAATTGTATTTAACGGAATGAAATTTGATTAATAAGCTCGGATTAATTCTAATAAGATTAAATTAAATTTGGGCTTATTGGAGGTTGAATTATATAGGTCCAATTAGATTACCCATTTGGCTTCCAGAAAGGTTATCAAACAAAGTAAGAAATATAAATAGAGGTTTTAAAGACCATGATTGAATGTTGTGTTAACTTTAATTAGAAGCCCAAATGAATATTAGGCTTGACTTTTGTTTGATTTGATTAATTTGATTAATTAAATTAAAACAAATTTATTAACAAAAGGAGGGCATATTTTAATTTTTTATACCTAAATGTACAGATGCATATTTAGAATTGAACTGCTAAATTAAAGATGATTTTTATCTTGCTTTATCGTCCTTAGTTGGGGTAATGATATTATCATCAAATGGTTTAATGGTTGTCTTTTAATGTAACCTCTTAGCATTCATTTCATTAAAGAAAGGAAGAGGTGCATTTGATACATTCTCTCCTCCTTCTTTCATCCATAATCGAAAATTAGAAGGTCTCATCTAGGTTATTGGTTTTTTCATATAGCCATCTTAAACAAATGAGAAGATTATCATTTATTGGCTTCTTTATGATTGATTAAAGAATGAAGTGATGCATTGGATGCACATCACGTCTTTCTTTCATGATAACCAAAATTGACAAGGAGAGGATGAAGGGTTTTTGTGTTTTGTTTTGACTCACTCTGTCCTCTTATGTATGCTTAGCCAAAACCTGAATAAGACGAGTCTCATTTTTGACTTCTTTCTTTTAAGAAAAATCTCATCAAAATACTTCTTCTCCTTTCCCACCAAGGGATCTTGTTAACCAAGTTGTCCAAGAAGAACAAGTGGTAGATAGGATTGGTCGGGGATACAACAACAAGGAGATGAAACATTGACTAAGGAAAGGATTCAAAAGAGTTAAAGCTATAGCAAGGACTTGGAGAGGATACAAAAGCCAGGATTCTGTATATTTCTACCACCTTGTTCTTATGTAAATTATTTTCCTTATATTGTAAAATTATTTTCCTTATACTGTACCATGTATAGCTGAAACATCTTAATTTGGTTATGTTATTTTCTCTGCATTTTCATTTTGAAAAAAGTTTTGAAATCTATTATTTAACCAAATCTTGTATGCTTTTGTTTTCGATCTAATAGTAGATTCCAGTCCAATCCAGGAATGGAGCATTAGACTGCAGTTAAGTGTATACCAAAGTATTTTCTTAGGATGAACAACTTAATGCTTGTCTACCCTGGAAGTAACCTTATTCTAACAAGATATATAGATTTCGATTTCCAATCAGATGTTGATTCTAGGAAATCAACTTATGATTCTATATTTGTTTGGAGGAGTATTAAGCAATCTTGTGTTGCTGATTCGACTATAGAGGCTGAGTATATTGCTGCTTGTCAATTAGTAAAAGAAGCAGTCTGACTTCACAAGTTCTTGAATGATTTGGACATTGTTCCTGAGGAAGAAAAGCCATTACATTTTATCGTAAAAATAGTGGGGCAGTGGGTAATTTTAAAGAACCTCAGAACCATAAAGCTACCAAACACATTAAGAGTAAGTATCATCTCATAACGTAGATAATACAACATGGTGAGGTGAATGTGGTAAAGATTCCTATAAAGCAAAACCTTACAGATCCATTTACGAAGATGTTGTGTCAAAAGAGTTTTAAGGGTCACAAAACAGGGATGGGAATAAGGGGTATGTCAAACTTACTTTAGGGAAAGTAAGAGATTGCTAGAGTTATGTAAATATAGTGCCATAGAAAGCAAGTGTATTTACATATAACTTAATTTTCTTCCAGTTACTTTTCTAAAGAAAATATTTACTATTAACAAAACAAAAAAGCTAGGTTTTATTTTTATGAGCATTATATATCTAGCCATAAGGTACCAAGATTCTTTTGTAAGTAATATACATATACATGGAGATGTATGGGAAACATGTATATTATTAGAATTTAAATTAGTTGATTCACAGTTGAATAATCATGTTGGTCACTTGATTATGATTTAGATTGTAGTGTTGCGATTTATCTCCATGTAAATAAAAGAGTTTAATTTAAGGGAGTGATGAGTTTCATATCACGAAAGTCGTTGACTACCGATAATGGAACTACAAAATGAATTTGGAATCAAGTATCTTGTAAATAATAAAGTGGGTCGTTGCTTTAATCTCAAAGCATACACTTTAGCATTTTGTTATTACGAACCATAATGCTGATGAGTGGTGAACTTATATGTGTTTTATTATAATTTTTGATATGATCGGAATGAATTTGTACAGGGTATCAATCCAGTATTTGCATGTTGGAATTACTAATTGAAACATGTATCAGGGAAAATTCACTCAAATAAAGAGTTTGTAGTGATATCATCACTTTTAGATGTTTTTACAAAGAGTGGTGACTAAACTGGTGCCAATAGTTTGAGGGAATTGTTACCCATCAAGTCTTCGCACCAAGATGAGATCTTATATGTTAACCACTATATAGAGTAAAATGGGAGATCTAGAAGAAAAAACCAACAGAAGGGCAAAACATTAATTTTACCCTTTATTGAGTGGATGGCTATAATATGGTTCATAATAAAGTTTGCAATTGGACATCTTATTTGAAACATTTATTCTCATAATATTTAGTAATTCAGGAGTTCAACCAATTGTATTTAACAGAATTAAATTTGGTTAATAAGCTTGGATTAATTCTAACGAGATCAAATTAAATTCGGGCTTATTGGAGGTTGAATTATATAGGTCCAATTAGATTCCCAATTTGGCTTCGAACAAGGTTATCAAGCAAAGTAAGAAATATAAATAGAGGTTTTAAAGCCCATGATTGAATGTTGTGCTAACTTTAACTAGAAGCCCTAATGAACATTTAATATTGGACTTGACTTTGGTTTGATTTGATTAAGTTGATTAATTAAATTAAAACAAAGTTATTAAGGAAAGGATGGCATATTTCAATTTTTTATACCTAAAGGTGGAGCTACACATTAGAATTGAACTGCTAAATTAAAGATAGTTTTTATCATGCTTTTTCATCCTTAAATGGGGTAATGATCTTATGATCAAATGGTTTAAAGGTTGTCTTTTAATGATGGCACGTAATGTAACCTTTTAACATTCACCCCATTAAAGAAAAGAAAAGGTGAATTTGATGTATTCTCTCTTACTTCTTTCATCCATAATCGAAAATGAGAAGGTCTCATTTACGTTATTGATCTTTTTATATCGCCATCTTAAACAAATGAGAAGAGTCTCCCTTTTTGTCTTCTTTATGATTGATTAAAGAATGAAGTGATGCATTGAATGCACATCACATCCTTGTCAATTTCGTGATAACCGAAATTGAAAAGGAGAGGATGAAGGGTTCTTGCATTTTGTTTTGACTCACTCTATCCTCTCATGCATGCATAGCCGAAACCTGAATGAGAAGAGTCTCATTTTTGGCTTCTTTCTTTCAAAAAAAATCTCCTCAAAATACTTCTTCTCCTTTCCCACCGGAGGATCTTGTTAACCAAGTTGTCCAACAAGAACAAGTGGTAGATCGAATTAATCGGGGATACAACAAAAAGAAGAGGATACATTAACTAAGGAAAGGATACAAAAGAGTCAAAGCTATAGCAAGGACTTAAAGAGGATACAAAAGCAAGGAATCAAAGCTGTAGCAAGGAGTTGGTATATTTCTACCACCTTGTTCTTATGTAAATTATTTTCCTTATATTGTACCATGTATAGCTAAAACATCTTAATTTGGTTATGTTATTTCTGCTGCATTTTGATTTTGAAAAGTTTTGAAATCTACTATTTAACCAAATCTTGTATGCTTTTGTTTTTGATCTGATAGTAGATTTTAGTCTAATCTAAGAATGGAGCATTGGATTGCGGTTAAGAGCATGCTAAAGTATTTTCATAGGATGAACAACTTAATGCTTGTTTACCCTAAAAGTAACCTTATTCTGAGAGGATATATAGATCTCGATTTCCAATCAGATGTTGATTCTAGGAAATCAACTTCTGATTCTATATTTGTTTTAGGATGTGGAGCCATATTCTGGAGGATTATCAAGCAATCTTGTGTTGTTGATTTGACTATATAGGCTGAGCATGTTGCTGCTCATGAAGCAGTAAAAGAAGCAGTCTGACTCTCAAGTTCTTAAATGATTTGGACGTTGTTCTTGAGGAAGAAAAGGCCATTACATTTTATTATGAAAATTGTGGGACAGTGGATAATTCTAAAGAACCTCAGAGCCAAAAAGTTACCAAAAATATTTAAAGAGAGTATCACATCATAAGGGAGATAATACAACGTGGTGAGGTGAATGTGGTAAGGATTCCCACTAAGCAAAACCTTGCTGATCCATTTACGAAGATGCTGTCTTAAAATAGTTTTAAGGGTCACATAATAGGGATGGGAATAAGGGATATGTCAAACTTGCTTTAGAGCAAGTAAGAGATTGTTAGAGTTATGTAAATATAGTGCCCTAGAAAGTAAGTGTATTTATATATAACTTAATTTTCTTCCAGTTACTTTTGTAATTAAAATATTTACTATTAACAAAACAAAAGAGCTTGGTTTTATTTTTATGAGCATTATATATCTAGTCCTAAGGTACCAAGATTCTTTTGTAAGTAATATACATATACATGGAGATGTATGGGAAACATGTATATTATTATAATTTAGATTGGTTGATTTATAGTTGAATAATTAAGTTGGTCACATGATTATGATTTAGACTGTAGTGTTGCGATTTATCTCCATGTAAATAAAAGAGTTTACTTCAAGGGAATGATGAGTTTCATATCATGACAGTAGTTGACTATCGATAATGGAACTATTAAATGAATTTGGAATGAATTATCTTCTAAATAATAAAGTGGGCCATTACTTTAATCTTGAAACATACACCTTAGCATTTTGTTATTACGAACCGTAATCCTGATGAGTGGTGAACTCATATGTGTTTTATTATAACTTTTTATATGATCAGAACGGATTTGTACAGGGTATCAATCTAGTATTTGCATGTTGGAATTATTAATTGAAACATGTATCAGGGAACATTCACGCAAATAAAGAGTTTGTAGTGATATCATCACTTTTAGATGTTTTTACGGAGTTTGTTGATTAAACTGGTGTCAATAGTTTTATGGACTTGCTACCCATCAAGTCTTCGCACCAAGATGAGATCTTGTGTGTTAACCACCATATAGAGAAAAAAGGGAGATCTAGAAGAAAAAACCAACAGAAGGGCAAAACAGTAATTTTACCCTTTACTGAGTGGATGCCTATAATATGGTTCATAAGAAAGTTTACAATTGGACATCTCATTTGAAACATACATTCTCATAGTACTTAGTAATTCAAGAGTTCAACCAATTGTCTTTAACGGAATGAAATTTGGTTAATAAGCTCAGATTAATTCTAACGAGATCAAATTAAATTCGGGCTTATTGGAGGTTGAATTATATAGGTTCAATTAGATTCCCCATTTGGCTTCTAGGAAGGTTATCAAGAAAAGTAATAAATATAAATAGAGTTTTTAAAGCCCATGATTGAATGTTGAGCTAACTTTAATTAAAAGCCCAAATGAACATTTAATATTGGGCTTGACCATGGTTTGATTTGATTAATTAAATTAAAATAAAGTTATTAAAGAAAGGAGGGCATATTTCAATTTTTTATACCTAAATGTGCAGCTGCACTTTTAGAATTGAATTGCTAAATTAAAGATAGTTTTCATCACGCTTTCTCTTCCATAAATGGGGTAATGATCTTATCATCAAATGGTTTAATTGTTGTCTTTTAGTGATGGCATATAATGTAACCTTTTAGCATTCATTTCATTAAAGAAAGGAAGAGGTGCATTTGATGTATTCTCCCCTCCTTTTTTCATCCATAATCAAAAATGAGGAGGTCTCATTTAGGTTATTGGTCTTGTCATACAGCCATCTTAAACAAATGAGAAGAGTCTCACTTAGTGGCTTCTTTATGATTGATTAAAGAATGAAGTGATGCATTGGATGCACATCACATCTTTCTTTCATGATAACTGAAATTGGCAAGGAGATGATGAAGGGTCCTTACCTTTTGTTTTGACTCACTCTATCCTCTCATGCATGCATAGCTAAAACCTGAATGAGAAGAGTCTTATTTTTGGCTTCTTTCTTTTAAGAAAAATCTCCTCAAAATACTTTTTCTCCTTTCCTACCAAAGGATCTTATTAACCAAGTTGTCTAAGAAGAACAAGTGGTAGATCATATTGGTTGGGGATATAACAACAAGACGAGGATACATTGACTAAGGAAAGGATACAAAAGAGTGAAAGCTATCGCAAGGACTTGGAGAGGATACAAAAGCAGGGAGTCAAAGTTGTAGCAAGGAGCCGGTATATTTTTACCACCTTGTTCTTATGTAAATTATTTTCCTTAAACTATATCATGTATAGCTGAAACATCTTAATTTGGTTATGTTATCTCTGCTGCGTTTTGATTTTGAAAAGGTTTTGAAATCTACTATTTAACTAAATCTTGTATGCTTTTGTTTTCAATCCAATAGTAGATTCTAGTCCAATCTAGGAATTGAGCATTGGACTGCGGTTAAGTGCATGCTAAAGTATTTTTGTAGGATGAACAACTTAATGCTTTTTTACCCTAGAAGTAACCTTATTCTAACAAGATATATAGATTCTGATTTCCAATCAGATGTTCATTCTAGGAAATCAACTTTTGATTCTCTATTTTTTTTAGGACGTGGAGCCATAGTCTGGAGGAGTATCAAGCAATCTTGTGTTGTTGATTTGACTATATAGGCTGAGCATGTTTATGCTGATAAAGCAGCAAAAGAAGTAGTCTTACTCTGTAAGTTTTTGAATGATTCAAAACGTCGTTCCTGAGGAAGAAAGGGCCATTGGGTAATTCTAAAGAACTTCAGAACCATAAAGTAACCAAGCACATTGAGAGAAAGTATCATCTCATAAGGGAGATAATGCAACATGGTGAGGTGAATATGGTAAAGATTCCTATTGAGCAAAACCTTGCTGATGCATTTACGAAGATGCTATCTTAAAAGAGTTTTAAGGGTTACATAATAGGGATGGGAATAAAGGATATGTCAAACTTGCTTTAGTTCAAATAAGAGATTACTAGAGTTATGTAAATATAGTTCCCAAGAAAGCAACTGTATTTGCATATAATGTAATTTTTTTCTAGTTACTTTTGTAAGGAAAATATTTATTATTAATAAAACAAAAGAGTTTGTTTTTTTTGTATGAGCATTATATATCTAGTCCTAAGGTACCAAGATTCTTTTTTAAGTAATATACATATATATGGAGATATGAGGGAAACATGCATATTTTTAGAATCTAATTTAGTTAATTCACAGTTGAATAATTAAGCTGGTCACTTGAAAATGGTTTTGACTATGGTGTTACGATTTATCTCTGTGAAAGAAAAAGAGTTTAATTTAAGGGAATGATGATTTTCAAATCATGATAGTAGTTGACTATCGATAATGGCACTATTAAATTAATTTGGAATCAAGTATGTTTTAAAGAATAAAGCAGGCTGTTACTTTAATCTTAAAACATACACCTTAGCATTCCATTATTACGAACCACAATCTTGATGAGTGGTGAACTCATATGTGTTTCATTATAATTCTTGATATGATCGGAATGAATTTGTACAGAGTATCACTCCAGTGTCTGCATGTTGGAATTATTAATAGAAACATGTATCAGGGAAGATTTGCTCAAATAAAGAGTTTATAATGATATCATCACTTTAGATGTTTTTACGGAGTTTTGTGATTAAACTGGCACTAGTAGTTTAATGGACTAGCCACCCATCAAGTCTTAGCACCAAAATGAGATCTTATCTATTAATCACCATATAGAGTAAAATTGGAGATCTAGAAGGAAAAACTAACATAAGGGTAAAACGGTAAATTTACCCTTTATTGAGTGGATGGCTACAATATGGTTCATAATAAAGTTTGCAATTGGACATCTTATTCGAAACATGTATTCTTATAATATTTAGTAATTCAAGAGTTCACCCAATTGTCTTTGGTGGAATGACATTTGGTTAATAAGCTGGGATTAATTCTAATAAGATTAAATTAGTTCTTGGTTTACTAGAGCTCAAATTATAAAAGTCCAATTAGATTCCCCATTCAACTTCTAGGAAGGTTATCAAGAAAAGTAAGAAATTTAAATAGAGGTTTTAAAGCCTATGATTGAATGCTGGGCTTACTTTAATTAGAAGCCCAAATGAGCATTTAATATTGAGCTTGCCATTGGTTTGATTTCATTAATTAGATTAATATTGAGCTTCACATTTAGTGTTGAATTGCTAAATTATAGATGGTTTTTATCATGCTTTATTATCATTAAACGAAGTAATGATCTTATCATCAAATGGTTTAATGGTTGTCTTTTAATGATGGCATGTAATGTAACCTTTTAACATTCATTTCATTAAAGAAAGGAAGAGGTGCATTTGATGTATTCCTCCTCCTTTTATCTATAACCAAAAATGAGAAGGTCACATTTAGGTTATTAGCCTTTTCATATAGCCATTTTAGACAAACGAGAAGAGTCTCATTTATTGGCTTCTTTATGATTGATTAAAGAATGAAGTGATGCATTGGATGCACATCACATCTTTCTTTCATGATAATCAAAATTGACAAGGAGAGGATGAAGGGTTCTTGTATTTTGTTTTGACACACTCTCTCCTCTCATGCATGCATAGCTGAAACTTGAATGAGAAGAGTCTGACTTTTGGTTTCTTTCTTCTAAGAAAAATTTCCTGAAAATACTTCTTCTCCTTTCCTATCAAAGGATCTTGTTAACCAATTTGTCCAAGTGGAATAAGTAGTAGATCGGATTGGTCAAATATACAACAACAAGGAGAGGATATTGCGAAAGGAAATGATATAAAAGAGTCAAAGCTATAGCAAGGATTTAGAGAGGATACAAAAGCAAGGAGTTAAAGTTATAGTAAGGAGTCGTTATATTTCTACCACCTTGTTCTTATGTAAATTATTTTATTTATACCGTCTCATATATAGCTGAAACATATTCATTTGGTTATATTATTTTTGCTATGTTTTAATGCCAAAATTTTTTGAAATCTACCGTTTAACCAAATCTTTCATGCTTTAGTTTTCAATCCAATAGTAAATTCCAGTCCAATCCAGGAATGGAGCATTAGACTACAGTTAAGTGCATGCTAAGATATTTTTGTAGGACGAAGAACCTAATGCTTGTTTACTATAGAAGTAATCTTATTCTAAGAGGATATACAGATTCCAATTTCCAATCAGATGCTGATTCTAAGAAATCAACTTCTTAGACTATATTTGTTTTAGGAGGTTTTGGTTCTATATTTGTTTTAGGAGGTGGAGCCATAGTCTGGAGGAATATCAAGCAATCTTGTGTTACTAATTCGACTATGGAGGCTGAGTATGTTACTGCTTGTGAAGCAGTAAAAGAAGAAGTCTGACTTCACAAGTTCTTAAATGATTTGAAGGTAGTTCTTGAGGTAGAAAAGGCCATTACACTTTATTGTGAAAATAGTGGGGAAGTGGCTAATCCTAGAGAACCGCGAAACCATAATGCTAAAAAACACATTAAGAGAACGTAACATCTCATAAGGGACATAATACAATGTGGTGAGGTGAATGTGATAAAGATTCCTACAGAGCAAAACCTTGCTGATCCATTTATGAAGATGCTGTCTCAAAAGAGTTTTGAGGGTCTCATCGGAGGGACGGAAATAAGGAACTTGCTTTAGGGAAAGTGGGAGATTGTTGGAGTGATGTAAATATAGTGCCCTGAAAAGCAAGTGTATTTACATATAACTTAATTTTCTTCCACTTACTTTTGTAAGGAAAATATTTTTTATTTATAAAACAAGAGAGTTTGGGTTTATTTGTATGAGCATTATATATCTAGTCATAAGGTACCAAGATTCTTTTGTAAGTAATATACATATACGTGGAGATGTAAGGGAAACATACATATTATTAGAATCTAAAATAGTAGATTCACAGTTGAATAATCAAGTTGGTGACTTGATTATGGTTTAGACCGTAGTGTTGCGATTTATCTCCATGTGAGTAAAAGTGTTTAATTAAAGGGAATTATGAGTTTCATATCATAATAGTAGTTGATTATCGATAATGGCATTATTAAATGAATATGGAATCAGGTATCATTTAAAGAATAAAGTTGGTCGTTACTTTAATCTTAAAACATGCACCCTAGCATTCTGTTATTACAAACCACAATCTTGGTGAGTGGTGAACTCATATGTGTTTCATTAGAATTCTTAATATGATTAGCATGGATTTGTACAAAGTATCAATCCAGTGTTTGCATGTTGGAATTATTAATTGAAACATGTATCAGGGAACATTCACTAGAATAAAGAGTTTATAGTGATAACATCACTTTTGGATTTTTTTACGGAGTTTAGTGATTAAACTGGTGCTAATAGTTTGATGGACAAGCTACCTATCAAGTTTTAGCACCGAGATGAGATCTTGTGTGTTAATCACCATATAGAGTAAGACGAAAGATCTAGAAGGAAAAACCAACATAAGGACAAAACAGTAATTTTACTCTTTATTGAGTGGATGGTTATAATATGGTTCATAATAAAGCTTAAAATTGGACATCTTATTTGAAACATGTATTCTCATAATATTTAGTAATTCAAGTGTTCAACCAATTGTCTTTAGTGGAATGACATTTGGTTAATAAGCTAAGATTAATTCTAATAAGAATAAATTAATTTCAGGCTTATTAAAGTTTGAATTAATAAGTCCAATTAGATTCCCCATTTGGCTTCTAGGAAGGTTATCAAGCAAAGTAAGAAATATAAATAGAGGTTTTAAAGCCTATGATCAAATGTTGGGCTTACTTCAATTAAAAGCCCAAATGAAACTTACTTTAATTAGAAGCCCAAATGAACATTTAATATTGAGTTTGACTTTGGTTTGATTTGATTAATTAGACTAATTACATTAAAACAAAGTTATTAAAGAAAGAAGGAGGGCATATTTCTGTTTTTTATACCTAAATGTGCAACTACACATTTAGCATCGAATTGCTAAATTAGAGATGGTTTTTATCATGCTTTATCATCATTAAATGGAGTAATGATCTCATCATTAAATGACTTAATGGTTGTCTTTTATTGATGGCATGTAATGTAACCTTTTAGCATTCATTTCATTAAAGAAAGGAGGAGGTACATTTGATGTATTCTCTCTTCCTTCTTTCATCCATAACTGAAAATGAGAAGGTCTCATTTAGGTTATTGGTCTTGTCATATAACCATCTTAAACAAATGAGAAGAGTCTCATTTATTGGCTTCTTTATGATTGATTAAAGAATGAAGTGATGCATTGGATGCACATCACATCTTTCTTTCATAATAATTGCAATTGACAAGGAGAGGATGGAGGGTTCTTGCATTGTGTTTTGACTCACTCTCTCCTCTCATACATGCATAGCCGAAACTTGAATGAGAAGAGTCCCATTTGTGGCTTCTTTCTTCTAAGAAAAATCTCCTGAAAATAATTCTTCTCCTTTCCTACCAAAGGATCTTGTTAACCAAGTTGTCCAATTGGGACAAGTGGTAGATTGGATTGGTAAGGGATACAAGAGCAAGGAGAGGATACATTGACAAAGGAAAGGAAAAAAAAGAGTCAAAGCTATTGCAAGGATTTGGAGACAATACAAAAGCAAGGAGTCAAAGCTGTAGCAAAGAGTCGGTATATTTCTACCATCTTGTTCCTATGTAAATTGTTTTCCCTATACCGTATCACGTATAGCTGAAATATGTTCATTTGGTTACGTTATTTCATGCGTTTTAATTTTAAATTTTTATTGAAATCTACCATTTAACCAAATCTTGCATACTTTTTTGGATCCAACAGTAGATTCGAGTCCAATCTAGAAATAGAGCATTGGACTATAGTTAAGTGCATACTAAAGTATTTTCATAGGGTGAAGATGTTGGAGTAATGTAAATATAGTGCCTTGGAAAGTAGGTGTATTTACTTATAACTTACTTTTCTTCCAGTTACTTTTTGTAATCAAAATATTTATTATTAATAAAACAAAATAGTTTGGTTTTATATGTGTGAGCATAATAAAACTAGTCATGAGGTAGTGAGATTATTTTGTATGTAATATACATATACATAGAGATGTATGGGACATATGTATATTATTAGAATCTAAAATGATTGATTCACAGTTGAATAATCAAGTTGGTCACTTGATTATGCCTTATACGGTAGAGTTGTGATTTATCTCCATATAAGTAAAAGATTTTACTTCAAGGAATTAATGAGTTTCATATCATGATAGTAGTTGAGTATCAATAATGGCACTATTAAATGAATATGGAATCACGTATGTTTTAAAGAATAAGGTAAGTAGTTACTTTAATCTTAAAACATACACTTAAGCATTCCTTTATTATGGACCATAATCTTAATGAGTGGTGAAATCATAGGTGTTTCATTATAGTTCTTGATATTATCGGAATGGATTTGTATAGAGTATTAATCCAGTGTCTGCATGTTGGAATTATTAATTGAAACATGTATCAGGGAACATTCACTCAAATAAAGAGTTTATAGTGATATCATCACTTCTAGATGTTTTATGGAGATTGGTGATTAAACTGGTGCTAGTAGTTTGATGGACTAGCTACCTATCAAGTCTTAATACCAAGATGAGATATGTGTGTTAATCACCATATAGAGTAAAATGGGAGATCTAAAAGGAAAAATCAACATAAGGAAAAAATGGTAATTTTACCTTTTATTGTGCGGATGGCTATAATATGGTTCATATTAAAGTTTGCAATTGGACATCTTATTTGAAACTTGTGTTCTCATAATATTTAGTAATTCAAGAGTTCAACTAGTTGTCTTTAGTGGAATGACATTTAGTTCATATGCTAGAACTAATTCTATTGAGATTAAATTAATTCTGGGCTTATTGGAGCTTAAATTATATAAGTCCAATTAGATTCCCCATTTGGTTTCTAGGAAGGTTATCAAGCAAAGTAAGAAATGCAAATAGAGCTTTTAAAGCCTATTATTGAATGTTGGGCTTATTTAAATTAGAAACCTAAATGAAAATTTAGAAATGGGCTAGACTTTGCTTTAATTTGATTAGCTAGATTAATTAAATTAAATAAAAGTTATTTAAGATAAAAGGTGGTGGATTTCGGGTTTTAATGGGCTAAATGTGCAGCTATAGATTTAACATTGGTTTGTTACTTTTAAGATGGTTTTTAACATGTTTTATCATCATTAAATGGAGTTATATCCTTATCATTAAATGGTTTAATGGTTGTCTTTTAATGATAGCTTATAACCATTTAGCATTCATTGGATTGAAGAAGAAAGAGGTGCATTTGATGGACCCTCTTCCATCTTTCATCACAAAACCGAAAATGTGATGTATCATTTTAGGTTATTGGTCTTTTAATATAGCCATCTTAAAACAAAGGAGAAGAGTCTCATTTATTGGCTTCTTTATGATTGATTAAGGAAGGATGTGATGCATTGGATGCACTTCACTTCTTTCTTTAAGGCTTAACTAAAATTGAGAGAGATAATACAAGGGGTTGTTGAATTTTTATCTCTCTCTCTCTAATCTTACATTAGATAGCCAAAATTTTCATGAGAGGTGTCTCATCTTTGGCTTCTTTTTCTAAGGCAAAATCTCTTCAAGTTTTCTTCTCCTTTCCTGCCAAAGGATCTTGTTAACCAAGTTATCCAAGGAAAATAAGAGGTAGATCGGATTGGTCAAGGATATAATAATGAGAAGCGGATACAACACCTAGGAAAGGATACATTGCAGAGGATAGGATAGCACAACGAGGAGTTAAAGCTGTAGTAAAGGAGATGGTATAATTCTTCCATCTTGTTCTTATGTTAAATATTTTCCTTATATTGTATCATATAAGGCTTGACACGTTGATTTGGTTATATTGCTTCCATTGAAATTTGATTTCTAAACAAAAAAGTTTTGAAATCTATCATTCTAGCTAAATCTTGCATGCATATGTTTTTGATTCAACAATTGGTATCAGAGCCATTTTCTTATGCACAATTTTGGTTCCTATATGTGATGCATGGGTTGGTAACTTTTTATATGTTGCATATTTTTACGTGATAGAAATATATATGGTGTACGTTTTGCTCTTTTGGTTGTCCATAGATTATAAAGTTACCTTGTAAGTTTTCTTCATTTGGTTTCTAACAAGGAGGGTCATCGTCATGTTTCCTCCTTGGCTTTATTTTCCTGTTTTCTTTAATTATGTAATGTACAAAATCATGTAATGACGAAGATGAAGAAGTCATGGATTGAAGAAATGAAGAGGTAAAATTTCGATTTTGATTATGGTGTCTTAACCAAATTTCGATTTTGTGTGAAAACCAAAGTGCTGGATTTTTGTTTAACAAATTATTGGTTTTGTGAAAACCAAAAGGCTAGAATTTTGTTTTAAAAAATTTTCAGTTATATGAAACTTTTTTGTCAGACGTTTGGTTTTTGTGAAAAATAAGTGCAGATTTTTGTTTTCTTTTAGATAAATTTTGGTTTTGTAAAAATCAAATTTTTGTTGGAAAAGAAAGGCCATTAGACACTTTTTACCAAATGGGTCAGGTCATGTGAGCGAAGAGTTCGAAGCGAAAGATCCAAGTCTAAAAACATTTTGTTAGGCCTAAAAGTGTTGTAATTGTATTTTGTTTCTAAGATGGACTATTAAAAGTGGCTTATTAGTTCATGTGATGAATAGATAAATGAATGCTAATAATATGTAATATTATGCCATTGCATGTCATTTAGAAAATTGCCAACCCTAGGCTTTGCCATGTATTCATTATGTATGAGATATATAATGAAACAACATAGGATGGATAATAAGTTCCATCTAGACAAAATGGTATTTATTAAAACTTAAAGCCTAAAAAGATTGAGTGGGAGAGGATGCTCATATGGGAGTCCACGATCTCCATATGATGGCCTATTTGCATGTGATGAAGTGTTACTCCCCACCGAAGGGCATGACTCCTAGATCTTGCATGGTTTGGGTCTTTTAAAGGATAAGTCCACTTATTGGTAGCAAATGTGACCTCCCACTGAGGCATGGTTTGTAAGAACCTTTAGTGGATGAATCAAATGGTTACACACTCAACATATTTTATCAATATCCTACCCACCGTAGCTCTGTTGGTAAAAGTATAGACCAAATCATGGCACTTCTCAAAAGGTCAGGCATGAAGATGCTTGGTAATTTTTTAAGTAGGAGGGCTCCGTTTTTCTTTTAATGGATAAGACAGCTCACCGTCACTTAGTCTGTTATAGATAAGAAAAATAACCGTCGTATAAAGTTTTATTTTTTAAAAGTTTTGTTAACTCTATCAGCATGCATACATGCATCATGATTTTATACAAAGTTCTAATATTGTTGACTAGTATGCTCATTCTTTAGTAATTTATCTTTTTAGACATAATCAACCACAAAATGAATCGACTCACCTTGCTCTTGAAAAATTACAAATTGGAAACAGAGTGAATTTTAATGAGTGGAGACGTAACCTTGAAATTGTTGTTCAATATGAACGAATTTTATAGGTATTAACTAAAAATGAGCTTACATCTCTGGGTGGAGATTCAACTCTTAAGCAAGTCCAACAACATGAGAGATGGTAGAATGCTAATAAGAGTACTAAGTGCTATATTTTATCTTCTATCAGTGGCATGTACAAAGGCTAATTGCTTATATGAAAGCTGCTAGTGCAATGGTTCATCACCTACATGAGATGTTTGGTATGAGCACCAGGTCTACAAGGGTGAAAGCTATCCAAACCTTTCATAATCTTAGAAAAAAATGTGGGAATCGGTGCGAGATTACATACTTAAGGTAATCTCTTCGGTCACTAAGGTTGAGATGCTTGGGGAAGACATGGTGTGGACACACAGATGATTATGATCATCAATATCTTAAACTCTTCTTTTTAGCAATTTAAGTTAGACTATAAGCTCAACAGCAAGGATTATACCTTAAGTGAGTTGATGAATACCCTCCAGAATACGGAGGAGATATTAAATATCAAGGCTAATGGGATAGAAGCTAATGTAGCATCTTATTTTAAGGCCAAGGGTAAGGGCAAGAAAAAGAAGAAGGGTCCAATGAAAAAAAAGGCCCAAATAAGGGTCAAGGCCCAACCCATGAAAAAGAAGGCCAAAGCGTACATAAAGGGAAAGTGTTTCCAATATGGTGAGCAGGGTCATTGGAAAAGAAACTGTGCAGTCTACATTAAGTCTCCCAAAGGAAAATAAGGTATGGATTTCCTAAGTTTGTTAGGAACTAGAAATGTGGTAGATTTTGATTCCTTGATATTAGCTTCAGGAGCCACTAACCATGTTTGCAATTCTTTACAGGGGTTCCAGCAAAGAAAACACTATATAAAGGCTAGTTTCAAGTCACGGTAGTAGATGGATCCTATATTTCAGCAGAATTAGTGGGAGTAGTTATCTTGGACTTTCCTAGTGGTCATAGGTTATATTTGGAGAATGTTTATTACATCCCAATGGTTGTAAGGAACATGATTTTTATTTTTTGTTTAATAAAACCTGGTTATTCCTTATATTTTAAAATTGTTGTTTCAATATATAAGAATAAGGATTTTATTTGTAAAGCAATAGTTAAACAGGGATTGTTCATTATAGAACCTATTACAGGCTCTCAAAACATCACAAAATTGATGAAACCAAGACAATCTAATGTCTCTAGCATTAATTCAAAATATCTGTGGCAATTAAGAATTGGTCATATCAATAAGAAAAGACTTGACAAGTTAGTAAAGGATGGGATCCTTATAGGCTTGGATAATGATCAATTACCCACCTGTGAATCTTATATTGAAGGAAAAATGACCAAGGTCACATGTCCTTTTAAAGGAAACAGATCTGAATCTACGTTGGACCTGGTACATACTGATGTGTGAGGGCCTATTAACGTACATGCTAGAGGATGTTATGAATACTTCATAACCATTATAGATGATTACTTGAGACATAACTATTTATACTTGATGCATAAAAGAATGAGTCCTTTGAAAAATTCAAAGAATTCAAAGCTAAAGCTGAGAAGTAGCTAGGCAAGCTATTAAAACAACTTCAATCGGATCGAGGTGGTGAGTACTTATTTAGAGAGTTCCAACAATTCCTAATTGACAATGGAATTGTTTTCAACTTGTCAACTCCTAGAACACCTCAAAATAATGGTGTAGCTGAGAGGAGAAATAAGACTCTATTGGAAATGGTAAGGTCAATGTTGTCCTATGTTAGCCTTCCAGAATCATTCTGGGAATATGCCATATAAATGGCAACTTATTTTCTTAACTTTGCTCCATCCAAATCGATGCCTAAAACACCAAAGGAGTTATAGACTAGCTGAGTGCCTTCATTGCTTTGCTCCATCCAAATCGATGCCTAAAACACCAAGGGAGTTATAGACTAGCTGAGTGCCTTCATTGCGACACTTAAGGACTTGTGGCTGCCCAGCCCATATTATAAGGCCTGAATCCACAAAGCTGGAATCAAGGTTTGAAGTATGTTTGTTTTTAGGATATCCTACGGGTACTTGAGGGTACTATTTTTATGGTCCTCAGGATAAGAAGGCATTTATGTTGACAAATGCAACCTTCCTAGAGAGATTTTGTGAGAAATCACAAAAGAAGAAGTGAAGTAGTACTCAAAGAGTTAACTATTTCATCCAAAACAAGAGTTAATTTAGATATAGCAGAATATGATCTCAAAATGGATTCAAGAGTTGAATCGGATAAGCAACCTAAACATTAAGTACTGCCTAGACATAGTGGGAGGGTTATGAGATAACTAATAGGTATCTAGGTCTAGGAGAAGGCATTATAGCCATCTCAGACTAAGAAGAAATGGATCCGATTACTTAGACACAAGCTATTAATGATGTTGATGTAGAAAAATGGCTCAAGGCAATAGAATCAGAAATAGATTCTATGTACGCCAATGAATTATGGATCTTTATAGATCCATAACCAGATGTAAAAGCCATAGGGTGTAAATGGATCTACAAAAGGAAAAAGGATCAAATGGAAAGGTAGAGACCTTTAAAGCTAGATTGGTAACTAAAGGCTATACTCAAAAGGAGGGTATAGACTATAAGGAGACTTTTTCTCCAGTTGCCATGCTTAAGTCCATAAAAATTCTTTTGGTCATAGCGGCTTATTTTGATTATGAAATATGGCAAATGGACATCAAAACTGCATTTCTTAATGGGGATCTTAAGGAGACCATTTATATGGCCCAACCAAAAGGATTCATTGAGCCAGGTAATGAGTAAAAGGTATGAAAATTGCAGAGGTCCATTTATGGGCTTAAGCAAGCATCTTGGTCTTGAAACATTAGGTTTGATAAGTCTATCAAAACTTATGGGTTCATACAAGAACAAAACGAGCCTTGTGTCTATAAAAGGATACAAGGCGAGAAGGTTATTTTCCTAATCCTATATATTGATGACACTCTACATATTTTGAATGATGTAGGAATGTTGTAACACCCCACTCTCGTAAGAGACGTACTTAACATCCTGAGTGATATCTGAGAACGTACCCCGCGATGGTGACATACTAGAGTAGTTAGTCAATCAAATTCAATACAAAAATTGCTTTTTCTTTAAAATAATGCACATATATTGCGAAAAATCAATAAATAAATCGGGCCCACTCTTTTTTATTAAAACATTTTTTACACAATATCATAACCATTAGATTACGTAATCATTTACATACACATTACAAAATGCTTGTGAATACATGTTTTGATACAAAAATTTAGGAAATACTAACGCAAACGTAAACTGATCCCTACCTCTATTTATTACTTGGGTGCAGTGGCTATACTCCCGTTAGCCTAATGGGGTAACTTTTTGGAGCCTAAAAAAAATATTGCAAATTTTGGGTGAGTTTTATGAACTCAATGAATGACCATCCTCGATGGCTCACTCAATCACAAAACACATATAGTTCACATATTTTCACATAATTTACAACACTTCATTTAACATATAGGATTTCAATCAGGGCAGTCAAATTAATCATTTCAATCATTTAAAAATACACATATCACTTGCAATGCAATACGCATGAGACTCACATTCATTTATTACTTTGCTGTGATCGAGTGCCTATAACTGTCCCGTATCTATTGTGGATACTAGGATCATTGATAACTGTCCCGTATTTGCTGGGGATACCGGGCTCATTTTACATAGTGAGCCTTTGGCTCTTATACACTTTCTGAGCTTTAAGCTCTTTTTCACAATCTGAGCTTTACAGTCTTTTTCACATTCTGAGCTTTAAGCTCTTTTGCAGTGGCTACTCTGGTCACAACTTCCTTTATGTTTCATGCATTCATGTAATGAAATGCATCACATTCACATAATTTCAGTCTATCACGTGCTTTCATATTCACATTCAATTTCATATTCATCAACGAACTGTGGTCTGACATTCAACATAAATGCTAAGAAACACTTTTTCAATCATATGCATATTCACATGTCTCTTGGAAAATAGGTCCGTCATTTAACAATCAAATTAGATATCACATATTTCATCAAATTCACATACAAGGAGCACTTCAATAGTCTGACATTTTAGTGTGCAAAAATCAATATTAACATATGTGTATATTAACATTATGCATGAGCATGAAATGCATTTTTTTCTAATCTTTTATTGTTATTTCTCAATTATAGAAATATACGATTCTAACCCTTAATATGGAAATAGGATGTTATATTTCTCCCCGCCTTAATAAATTTTGTCCTCGAAATTCTTATCTGATTTATCAAAAAGGCAGGGATATTAATTCCTCATATTCTCTTTCGTTTCCCATTTAACTGCATCACTCAAATAATTTCTTCCAAATGACCATAGTTGATTGACTCACTAGGTCTTTCAATCACTTATTTATTCATTCACTATCTTAACTGGTCTTCTCAATATATCTCAAATTACTCATTTTCACTTCAAATATCGATAACACATATGTTGGATTGTAACGATATTTCCTAAACATAACCATGTAATATTGTGAGAATCGAAAACAATTTTTATTGTGAATACTAACTCATAAGTCAATGGTCCTATCCTCACTAACTTCATATGGACTAATTCAATTCGAGCTTAGTTCATTCTTTTTCCTAATCTGTGCACACCTTTTTCTCAATCTAAGCACACCTTTGCAAGGTGATACTCTCGGAGACATCTCATCTTTCGCTTAACAATTCACATCTCTTTAGTGTTAATACACTTAACTTGTATGTCCATCACACTATATTCCATATGTGCAGTTTTGATCCGCCAAACTTATTCATCTTTCTTGAATCACTTAATTTCTATAACAGATCAATTTCACTTATTAGTAACATCTCCAATCAATTCTGGCCTTCAACTATATTATGCCTTATTCATTCAAATATAAAGGTGGACGACTCTCTCTGCTATATAACGTCGCATACGGTATTCTAATAATAGCACTATGATAATGATTATTATGCTTACAATCAATTAAAACTATACATTGACCTCATGTTTCTATAAACTCCAAAATATAAACTTTAAGCATATCACCAACAGTTAAGACTGTTGGCAACTCATATATGCAGTCACTTGTTTCTACATCCTTAATCATTAAGTACTATTTCGGTGTATTCCTACTAGGATGTATAGCCTAAGTCGTTCTTATTGCTTTCTCTAATAATCTCTTTGCTCGATCATCATTATTAGGTACATATACCTCTTATTTCAATCACAAGTATCATTTTCCAATTCAAACTCGAAATTCATATTCGTTTTCAATTCCTTAATAAGATTCACAATTATGGACCCTTACTTCGAGCTTTATCAATCTTTTCATATGAAACTGATCTTAAATTTCAATACAGCTAATCCTACTTCATTTTTCCCCAAAATTCAACTTGACATTTTATTCTCTTTATTGCATTAGGTTTGGTAACCTCAATATTTGAATTCATGCCATTCCGTTATTGAATTTTATATTCAAACATCATATACAACACTATCTTTACCGGATAATACTAATTTGTACCATCATAATCATTCAATAATTCTATCCATTGTCTTTGTCTTATATTCAATTCTTTCAAACTTAATAAGTGCCTCAAACATTAATGATCTGTACATTTATATATGTCCAAAATGTTTCACTGTACATATTATGTCTCCAAGCTCTCAAGAAATCACTATTGCAGCACATTCAAAATTTTGTATCAAATAATCAACTTATGAGACTTGATTTGTCTCAATGGATAAGAAATTACTTTATTATGCTACATTAATTTGCATTCAAACCCCTGGTGTGAGATATAATTTTATACTTCAAAATCTTCAAATCCATACGATATAATTAACATCAGTCTTATAATTCTTCAAAATTCTATTTACATTAAACACTCATATGATTTACACATTTTTTCCTCAGACATTTTTCTCAAAAGGCTAAGATCAACAAAAACTCCTTAACAGTCTCTAGTGGTATCCAATATACAGCTAATTCCAAAGAACTCCAGATCTCTTATACATATGCCTTGGAGTTTCTCACTTCATCATTATCTCAATTTTCTTTAGGTCTCCCAATATGTCATGTTCAGATACTATACGACCTAACATTTTATTCGATCAAGCTAAAATTCACTCTTATTAAACTAGGCATCTAATTATTTCTACCTACATGATATGTAAGATTTACCTCAAGTATTCAAAATATTCTTCTCAATCCTATGAATACATTCAATATATCCTCTACAATAATAGAAATCAGTCCCATTTTGCTTGGATCGCTTAAATCTTCAATACCATAATGCTATCAAGGAAATTTGTTAACTCAAATAGATATAGCCAAAACTCAATGTGTCCATAATTAGTTCTCGTAATTTCTTAAGTAACTAATTCTTTAATGAGGTAATATTATCACATGCTATTTTCGATTTCCCAATTGACTTCTTTTCTTGAATAATTTTCTCCATTCATTTGATTTCCTCTAATTTCTCATCAACTTATTCTAATAACTATTAACTCATACTAGTTTCTCCACACATTTCAATTTATTTACAATCTTAACTTCCTGTGTTGATTACACATTCATCAAATCTAATTTATATCTCCTGAACATTTCCTGAACATTTTTACACAGAATATAATGTGGACCTATATTCTCCTTACACTAATAAGAATGTCGACTCAAATCCAAGAATCCACTCATGTAGTTGGATACTTTATATTAAACAAGAGGCATACACTCTCAGTAGCATATTCTACCTCTTAAGCTTGAGTCTCAGTTAGAAATGGGACTCCAATATTCACTTTGGATTTATTGCATATTCATTTCTAAATTGTTCCTTCATTGATCATTCTTAAAATAAAGCATTTGGTCTACTTAACCTAATTCGGTGAAATTCTTCTTGCAAAGAAGATTTCATGCTACATTCATCTATATTGTTCATACAATCCTTTATCAATCCATTGTTTCCATTATTTCTTATCAGACATTCTTAGTACCTCAAGAAGATTACTTTTCATCATTTCATACAATATTCTATTTACCAAAACTTGATGAGGTAGTAGACATGTTTACTGTCGCATAAGTTTAGGTGTGGATCCTTAAGATCCTCCCATTCTATCCAGAGTTTTATCTTTGATAATTTGCCAATTTATATCTTACACTAATGATACTTTTATCTCAATTGGTCCTAGATAATGTTTCTCTCTTTCTCCTTGCCTATGATCGGGGTATCTTTGTCGCGATCGTGATAGAAACCTATATATATATATATATATATATTATCAGCCGACCATCGTGCCCTACACTTTCTTCCTCATATTAACACACATACTAACATCAATTCTACTCCAATTTTCCAGAATTTATCTCTTTTAATATTACATCATGCCATAATGATTCTATTACCATATTAAGTGCATTAACTCTTCTAATTTGATTCGTCATCTTGTTCTTTATCTCATTCATACAAAAAATCATATCTTATATGCATTTCTAACTTTCTCCTTACTACACATAATTTATCTCATGAAAATTCATTTATGCCTATTTCATTCCCTTTTTTTTCTATCTCATTTCCCATTGTCGTTCATTTCGTCTTCCATATGTATATCCTCAATAAATTCAAAATTATAGAGGCATAACCATTATGAAATTCTAGTCTCAAATCCACAGACATATTCCTATACTGAATCATAAACTCTTACTATGATATTCAACCAACCATTTTAAATCCAAGTTTAACCTTTCAAGGTCAAAGAAAAATTTATTTTCTTTCAACTTGGCTTGTACACTTTAATCTTGTCACTCATATTTATATCATTTATTTCCTTAATCAATTCACAATAATGTATTCACATTTATATCACATTCGAGGATATACTACCATAGTACAATATTGATGTCGTATTCCATAATACACCCATCAATAAAATTGTTCTAAATATTTATCTGTCATATCTAACCATATACTATTTGTCATTTCTAAATATCCACAAACTTTCATTTTCTCATTTTCTGACAGATCATCATCATTCTTTTCACTACTTCTATTTGCTCAAACTTTTAACAAATGCTCATGCATGTGACTCAAACTAGGGATCAGTTGCTACTGCCTGCTATGACATATCTAAAATGCATGTAACTTGACACATATTTCAAAAAATGCCTATGTAAGATACTAAATTTGGGCTCTGATACCAAAATGTAGCACCCCACTATTGTAAGGCACGAACCCGACATCCTGAGTGATATCTGAGTACGTACCCCGTAAGGGTGGCACGCAAGAATAGTTAGTCAATCAAATTAAATACAGAAATTTCTTTTTCTTTTAAAACCATGCACGCATATTTTGAAAAATCAATAAATAAATTGAGTCCACTCTTTTTTTAAACATTTTCAAACACAATGTCACAACCATTACATTACGAAATCATTTACATACATATTGCAAAATACTTGTGAATACATATTTTGATACAAAAATTAAGGAAATACTAATGCAGACACGAACTGATCCTGACCTCTATTTCTTACTTGGGTGGAGTGGATATACTCCCGTTAGCCTAACTGAGTAACTCTTCGGAGCCTGAAAAAAATATTGCAAATTTTAGGTGAGTTTTACGAACTCCATAAGTGACCACCCTCGATGGCTCACTCAATCACATAACACACACAGTTCACATATTTTCGTATAATTTACAACACTTCATTTAACATATAGGATCACATTCAGGGCAGTCAAATTAATCATTTCAATTATTTAAAAATACACATATTACTTACAATGCAATACGCATGAGACTCATTTTTATTTATTACTTTGTTGTGACAGAGTGCTATACCTGTCTTATATCCATTGTGGATATTGGGATCATTGATAACTGTCCTGTATCTATTGGAGATATGGGGCTCATTTTACATAGTAAGCCTTTGGCTCTTTTTCACAATATGATCTTTAAGCTTTTTTTCACATTCTGAGCTTTAAGCTCTTTTGCAGTGGCTATTTCAGTCATAACTTCCTTTATGATTCATGCATTCATGTAATGGAATGCATCACATTCACATAACTTCAGTCTATCATATGCTTTCATATTCACATTCAATTTCATATTCATCATCGGACTATGGTCCGACATTCAACATAAATGCTAAGAAACACTTTTTCAATAATATGCATATTCACATGTTTCTTCAGAACTAGACATTTAACAATCAAACTAGATACCACATATTTCATCAAATTCATATACAAAGAGCACTTCAATCACATTTATTAAACTCCTCTCACATTTAATATCAGGAAATCAAAACAATCATATTCACATTGCAAAATCATTCAATATATAATACAAAAAAACAATCAATAAGTAAGACCATCTAGGTCAACTCACAGTACACTCCAGATTAGCATTTGCTTCCAAGATTTGGAAATGTCTGGATGTTGACATTTTATCCTGCACATCAATATTATGCAGTACACACGTTGTACACACATTAGTAATTGCACAATCTTAAGTATTCATTTATGTACAAATGTGTATATGGACTATATACAATGCATGCTCAATGACAATCCCTGGTATATTATCAAATTTCACATTTTATCCACATTCTCATTTTATAACTCAATTACTCGTCATTTCATTTTTAGCATAATTGCTCTTCACAGTATCCAACTCTCATTTCTTCTTATAATGTCTCCAAATTTCCAAACTTTCGGGTCAATTTTATATGATCCCTCTAACTAGAAAAATGCAGTAATTTAACAACACTTTTTCCTATTAAATTGTTATTCTATCTCTTAAGTTTCTAATTACACAAAAATTATTCAATTTGGTTCAGTATTCCAAAAGTTATACTCCAAATAATTTGGATAGTTCTTAAACTAAAACAGTATTTTGTTCTCTTGTTCAAATCAGATTCTGGAATTTTAGAGATAGAATTAAAATTCAATTTTTTCAAAAAAATTGTATCCCTACGACTCTACTTTATTCCAAATAAATAATCACTCCATTCGGATAACTATAGAAAAAGTTATGATCAAAATACCGGAGCATGTTTAAGCTGTACAGGAAGGTTGACCGCGGAGAAGTAAGGAGTTGGCCGCAGCGAACTTTCCCTGAGAGGAATCCTCAAAATATCTTGCAAGTTGGTCGAGATGAACCAAAGAGTTAGCCACGAAGAACTTCTCCCAAGAGGAATCCTTGAAAAATACTGCAAGTTGGGCGCAGCAAACTAAAGAGTTGACCACGATGAACTTTCACAAAAAGCAGTAAACAGAACTCATTTTCTAGCTTTTCCAACTTTTTTTTTAGGTCAGTCTTGTATGACCATTATGACCTAGAAAATGAGATTTTTTGACAATACTGACTTCTAAACAAATGTTCATATATGTTTTAAGTTTCTAACAAACAAATTTTGATATAATTTGGTGTAGTAAACTACAAGTTATACACAATTTAGTACATGATGTTCAGAAACATAGACATAATCTGAAACTCAAGTTCAAGAAAAGTTTTAAAACTTTTAGAGACATAATTCAAACTCGATTTCTACATGAAAATTGTATTCATTCATCTCTAGTTTAATATAAATCAATAATCATCCTATTTAGATATTTTTATATCAAGATATGTCTAAATTTCATATGCATGTTCCGTAGAAACACATCTAACATATTTCCAACACTCCTCATCATCAATTTCATCCTAGTTCATCTCTTTTGTTTAGTATATCAGTTCTAACTTATATCCACAACATTTCCTCTTCATTTATACCCTAATTACAGTTCAATATCATTTATACACAATTCAAAATCCATGCTTGATCATATACATATTCATCATAATGACCTTTCTATCTCAAAAATCATCTCAACAACAACAACTTATCAATTATTAATAATTCATCACTCTCCCAACCCCATTTTTATGATCATGCTAGCTCTAACCCATCATCAATAGAAAACAAGGCAAAAACTCATTCATTCATTTATCACATTTTCATACACTTTCATACACCATTTACACTAACCCATGATATTTAAAGCATAACTTACTTGGTTTAGTTTCAAATCTTCAAAAATTTCACTTAGCCCTAGCTCTCCATACAACCCACTTCCATCATCCGTCAAGGTGGTAGGGTTGTGTTTTTTTGAGAAGTGAAAGAGAGCAAGATGAGAGTAACAAATGGAAGGAGAGAGTGAGGTGTATGTTGATGATGGTTGGGTGAGTAAAAACTTGTGAAGAAAGATAGAAGAGAAGAGATGGAGAAGAAGAGTCACTAAAATGAGAAGAGGAGCAAGAATGAAAATAATAAAATGTTCTTACAAGATTAAAACCATCTTGGGGTAGGGCATTGTTTGGCAAGTGACATGTCACTTGCCACATGTCCTATCTCTATTGATTTGGATTAAGCTCTTTCATTAACTAGTCCAATCAATTCCAATTCCTACTCCAATTATCTCCAAATTTTTGTTGATGCTTGTCAATGTGTCTCAAAGTCATTTATCAAAATTTTCATTGTCATTGAACCGTAAATTCTACTACTATTTATCAATTGTCTTACCACTTGACATTTTTCCTAGTCCAAAATTACCCAAAATTTTAGAAATTTCCCAAATTTCACCAAAAATTCTAAATCAGTACATATACTCTCCAAATCAATTTTCAACATGTAAAAACTATAATTCTCAATATAATCACATTTATAACTCAATTATAGCCCGAAAATGTCAATGAATGCATGTATAATCATTTCAATGTGCAAAAATCAATATTCACATATGTGTATATTAACATTATGCATGAGTATGAAATACATTTTTTCTAATCTTTCAGTGCTATTTCTTAATTACAGAAATATCGGTTATAACCATTAGTATGAAAACGGATGTTACAAGTGTTATCTACGGTTAAGGGATGGCTGAACGAACAGTTCTCAATAAAGGATTTAGGAAAGGCTAGCTATATTTTAGGGATCAAACTTATAAGGGATCGTAAGAACAAACTGATAGCCTTGTCTCAAATAACCTACATTGAGAACATGCTCAATAATTTTTCCATGCAAAATTCCAAGAGCGGTTTCACACCTACTAGACATGGAATCAAACTTTCAAAGGAGCAAACACCTTATACCTAAGAGGAGGTCAAACACATGAATAACATTCCATATACTTCGGTAGTAGGAAGTTTAATATAGGCTATGCTTTGCACTATACCAAATATCTGTTGCGCAGTGGGGCTGGTAAGTAGATTCCAGTCCAATCCAGGAATGGAGCATTAGATTGTAGTTAAGTGCATATCGAAGTATCTTCATAGGACGAAGAACTTAATGGTTGTTTACTATGTAAGTAATCTTATTTTGACGGGATATACGAGTTCTGATTTCCAATCAGATGTTGATTCAAGGAAATCAACTTCTAGCTCTATATTTGTTTTAGGAGGTAGAGCCATAGTCTAGAGGAGTATCAAGCAATCTTGTGTTGCTGATTCGAATATGGAGGCTGAGTATGTTGCTGTTTGTGAAGCAACAAAAGAAGTAGTTTGGCTTCGCAAGTTCCTGACTGATTTGGAGGTAGTTCCTAAGGTAGAAAAGGCCATTACACTTTATTGTGATAATAGTGGGGCAATGGCTTATTCCAAAGAACCTCGGAACCATAAAGCCACCAAACACATTGAGAGAAAGTATCATCTCATAAGGGAGATAAAACAACGTGGTAAGGTGATTGTGGTAAAGATTCCCAAAGAGCAAAACCTTGTTGATCTATTTACGAAGACGCTGTCTTAAAAGAGCTTTAAGGGTCACCTAACAGGGATGGGAATAAGGGATATGTCAAACTTGCTTTAGGGTAAATGAGACATTGTTGGAGTTATGTAAATATAGTGCCCTAGAAAGTAAGTGTATTTACTTATAACTTAATTTTCTTCCAGTTACTTTTTTGTAATGAAAATATTTATTATTAATAAAACAAAATAGTTTGGTTTTATATGTATGAGCATAATAAAACAAGTCATAAGGCACCAAGATTCTTTTGTAAGTAATATAAATATACATAGAGATGTATGGGAAATATGTACATTATTAGAATATAAAATAATTGATTCACAGTTGAATAATCAAGTTGGTCACTTGATTATGGTTTGGAATGTAGTGTTGCGATTTATCTCCATGTAAATAAAAGATTTTACTTCAAGGGATTGATGAGTTTCATATCATTTTACTAGTTAACTATCGATAATGGCACTATTAAATGAATCTAGAATCACGTACATTTTAAAGAATAAAGTAGGTCGTTACTTTAATCTTAAAACATACACTTAAGCATTCGTTTATTATGGACCATGATCTTGATG
Organism: Erythroxylum domingense; assembly: GCA_025594535.1. Taxonomy (NCBI): domain Eukaryota; kingdom Viridiplantae; phylum Streptophyta; class Magnoliopsida; order Malpighiales; family Erythroxylaceae; genus Erythroxylum; species Erythroxylum domingense. The sequence continues at coordinate 33,907 of JANQBM010505314.1, forward strand.
AGTGGTGAACTCATATGTGTTTCATTATAATTCTTTATATGATTGGAATGGATTTTTACAGGATATCAATCTAGTGTCTACATGTTGGAATTATTAATTGAAATATGTATCAGGGAAAATTCAGTCAAATAAAGAGTTTATAGTGATATCATCACCTCTAGATATTTTATGGAGATTGGTGATTAAATTGGCGCTAGTAGTTTGATGGACTAGTTACCTATAAAGTCTTAACACCAAGATGAGATCTTGTATGTTAATCACCATATAGAGTAAAATAGGAGATCTAGAAGGAAAAATCAACATAAGGGCAAAAAGGTAATTTTATCGTTTATTGGGCGGATGGCTGTAATAAGGTTCATGTTGGTGTTTGCAATTGGACATCTTATTTGAAACATATGTTGTCATAATATTTAGTAATTCAAGAGTTCAACTAATTGTCTTTAGCGGAATGACATTTAGTTAATTAACTAGAATTAATTTTAATGAGATTAAATTAATTCTAAGCTTATTGGATCTTGAATTATATAAGTCCAATTAAATTCCCTATTTGGCTTCTAAGAAGGTTATCAAGCAAACTAAGAAATACAAATAGAGATTTTAAAGCCTATAATTGAATGTTGGGCTTAATTTAATTAGAAACCCAAATGATCATTTATAAATGGGATAGACTTTGGTTTAATTTGATTAATTAGATTAATTAAATTAAATCAAAGTTATTAAAGATAAAAGGAGGTGGATTTCCAATTTTAAGGGGCTAAATGTGCAGCTACACATTTAGCATTGGTTTGCTACATTTAAGATGGTTTTTAACATTCTTTATCATCATTAAATGGAGTTGTAACCTTATCATTAAATGATTTAATGTTTGTCTTTTAATGAAAGCATATAACCATTTAGCATTCATTGGATTAAAGAAGAAAGAGGTGTATTTGATGGACCCTCTTCCTTCTTTCATCACAAAACTGAAAATGAGATGTATCATTTTAGGTTATTGGTCTTTTCATATAGCCATCTTAAAACAAATGAAAAGAGTCTCATTTTTTAGCTTATTTATGATTGATTAAGGAAGGATGTGATGCATTGGATGCACTTCACTTCTTTCTTTGAGGCTTAGACAAAATTGAGAGAGATAATACAAGGGGTTGTTGAATTTTTATCTCTCTCTCTCCAATCTTACATGAGATAGCCAAAATTTGCATAAGAGGTGTCTCATCTTTGGCTTCTTTTTCTAAGGCAAAATCTCTTCAAGTTTTTTTCTCCTTTCCCACCAAAGGATCTTGTTAACCAAGTTATCCAATGAGAAAAAGTGGTAGATCAGATTGATCAAGGATACAATAACAAGAAGATGATACATCACTTAGGAAAGGATACATTGCCTAGGATAGGATAGCATAGTAAAGAGTTAAAGTTATAGAAAAGGAGTTGGTATAATTCTACCATCTTGTTCTTATGTTAAATATTTTCCTTATACCATATCATGTATGGCTTGGCATGTTAATTTGGTTATATTGCTTCCACTGAAATTTGATTTCTAAAAAAAGGTTTTGAAATCTACCGTTTTAGTCGAATCTTTCATGCTTAAGTTTTCGATCCAATAGAAGAACTTAATGCTTGTTTACTCTCGAAGTAACCTTATTATGACAGGATATACCGATTCCTATTTCCAATCATATGTTGATTCTAGGAAATCAACTTCTAGTTCTATATTTGTTTTAGAAGGTGGAGCCATCCTCTGGAGAAGTATCAAGCAATCTTAAGTTGTTGATTCAACTATGGAGGCTGAGTATGTTGCTACTTATGAAGAAGCATATAAAGCAGTCTGACTCTGTAAGTTCTTGAATGATTTGGAGGTAGTGCCTGTGACAGAAAAGGCCATTACACTTTATTGTGATAATAGTGGGGCAGTGGCTAATTCTAAAGAACCTCGGAACCATAAAGCTACCAAACACATTGAGAGAAAGTATCATCTCATAAGGTAGATAATGCAACACACTGAGGTGAATGTGGTAAAAATTCCCACAGAGCAAAACCTTATTGATCCATTTACAAAGACACTGTCTCAAAAGAGTTTTAAGGGTCACATAGCAGGGATGGGAAAGAGGGATATGCCAAAATTGCTTTAAGGTAAGTGGAAGATTGTCGAAATTAAGTAAATATAGTGCCTTAGAAAGCAAGTGTATTTACATATAACTTAATTTTCTTCCAGTTACTTTTGTAATGAAAATATTTATTATTAATAAAACAAAAGAGTTTGATTTTATTTGTATGACCATTATATATCTAGTCAAAAAGTACTATATATACATGGAGATGTATGCGAAACATGTTTATTATTAGAATCTAAATTAGTTGATTCATAGTTGAATAATCAAGTTGGTCACTTGATAACGGTTTAGATTATAGTGTTGCGATTTATCTCCGTTCAAGTAAAATGGTTTACTTCAAGGGATGATGAGTTTTATATCATGATTATAGTTAACTATCGATAATGGCACTATTAAATGAATCTGGAATCAAATATGTTTTAAAGAATAAAGTGAGTCATTACTTTAATCTTAAAACATACACCTTAGCATTTTGTTATTACGAACCACAATCTTGATGAGTGGTGAACTCATATATGTTAGACTCCGTTTCCGGAGTCTAACTCATGCTCTGATACTATAAGATGTAGGACCCCGTTTTTAGAACCCAACATTCGGAGTCATGACACGTAAGTGTAGCACTCTAAAAGGTTCTTATAGCATCCCAAAATACATGAGAATTCATTCTTATGTTCATATCCTCACTCGATACCCTAAACACATCACTCGCATTATCTCTTATTTCCATCACCAACTAAGTACCTTTCAAGTTCTATTCAAGCTTAAATGTACCATAGATAAGCAATGATGAGCCTACATGCACATGGTTAGGGACAAAAAGTGTAACCTCCATAAGAGTGGTGTACCACACTAGTCAACCACCAAAATCATCAATCCTCTGAAGTAATGATCTTTACTTAATGACTTCAAGATGAGCTTAAAATTTTCATCAATCAAATTTGGTTCAGTTGTAACTGATAGTAAACTAGTCAGTGTGTAGTCGACTAATACTAACATTTTCCTTGAAAATTTTAGCTCTGCTGTTCGATTAGTCGACTATTATGATGATAGTCGACTATCACTAACATTTTACATGAAACTTTCAGTTCCACTCTTCGAATAGTCGACTAATATGATGATAGTCGTCTAATCCATTTATCCAACTGACAGGCCTGATTGTTAATAGTTGACTAATATGATGATAGTCGACTAGTCCATTCATACAACTAACAGTTCTGATTGTTAATAGTCGACTTGCAATATGATAGTCGACTTGTTCAATACGCCAACTGAAAGATCTCACAAAATTTCCAATCTTTGATTTTTGAGATACTTATTTAAATTCTTCATACAAGATATTCTCATGGAATACATGTTGTTCAATTCAAATACTCATTTTCCTCATCATTTTCTCTTTCATTCCAATTAAAAACCATTTACAATCAATTCATCATCCATGTTTGGTCATCATCTAAAAACACAACCATTCAACTATACACATTCATCATGAAATTCTACACCTATTCAACCCCATTTATCATCTTCATTTCATCTCCAACTTATCACACTAGTTCTTCCTAGTTCAAGAAACCATAGTACTTATGACACTTCTTCTTCCCATTTCAAGACACAACATTCTCTCATTCTATTAGATCAAAATAGCAAAGCTGTAAAATGTCCTACATACATCCTACACAACATCACTAACTTGTAACAATTGTAACTTTCAAGTCTGATCTCCAAAATTTACAAACTTCATATCGTTAGAAAGATAAAAGCATGAACTACAATTCTAAGAAGACAACCTAGTCCAAATCATCTTAGATTAGTACAGTTTTCCCTTGAAGTCAAAACATAGATTTCTACCTCTATGAATGCTTAAAATTTACAATGTACATCTTGGAAAGTCATAAGCATAACACAATCATACTTCATTATCATCGAAAGACACGGTTTTACAAACTCCAATAGGCATTTCGAGCCATAATACAGTATTTCACAAAATCTCAAAATACATAAAATGCTTGAACTATAACTGCTCAACATACAACTATAGCCTTCTATTACATAAATCATTCCAAAACAGAACAAAGCATGCAAATCTGGGGTAATGCCTTAACTCTTTTACATTCTTTCTCTTGCTTAACACCTGGAGATGGCCCGAAGAGGGGGTGAGCTTAAAAGCTCGTGGGTAATAAGCTTATAACGAAGAATAAGCAAAAAATTTTGAAACCATTTTACTTATCAAAATTTACAATATTTCAAATCATGTGTGCATTTATCATGTCAAACATATGAAAATGAAAATGCACAATAAATGGCTCGAGGGTTCATGGAAACAGAATGGAGAAACCGAAGTTTACCATTAACAGAATGAGTCCTTTTTCGGAGCTCATATGCCACAAGCGAGCAGCCGAGAGAAGGCTGTTGTCAATGTGCACGTGACGAACAAAATAGTTCCACTCTCGCCCAAACAAAAGCACATATTCATGCTCAAAACAATCATGATTTCATATTCTCATGCTTCTTATGCTTTTCAAAATGTACAGAACGCCGTGACATTTTCAAGGCATAACATAAAATGTTTCGATGCATTTCCATCTTTATTTTGAAATTCATCAACAAAATTCATATACCGAAACATGTAGAAATTTTGCAAATCATTCAAAAGCAATAAAAGCAACATTTATGAAGGAATTGAAATCATTTCATTTTCTTGACTTGAAAGAAAACATTAATGGCTCATTTCTTAATTATAAACATGAAACCCACCTTATTTCACTTGCTTAAAAACCTTGCTCAAAAGCCTCTACTCTTGCTCCTCTTCCCTCTCTTGATTTTCTTGAAACTTCACCATTCAAAGAGTTTCTTGGCTCTAATGAGAGTTCTTCTCTGCATCTACCTTTTTCTCTTTTTGAATCACCTCAAAATCTCTCTTGAAAGCTAGGAAATGATGAAACCCTAACCTTTCTTCTTCTTTTTTGTCTCTAATGGGCGACTCTCTCTCTCATTTCTCTCTTCTTTTCTTTCGTTTCCACTTCAATCGCGTTTTTGTTCTTCTTCAAAGCAAGACACACTTTTCCTTTTCCAATTTTGCCCTTAATGAATGGAAAAAGTCATCTTTGCCCTTCCTTATAAGCTTAGGTTCTTTTAACCTTAAGTGGTCTTCCAAAAATTTCCTTTATGAAATCTTACCACCTTAACACTATAATTCAATTAACCTATGTCATAAAATCTTACTCACCTTAACATAAT
>JANQBM010505315.1:0-17286 GCA_025594535.1 Erythroxylum domingense
TAATATATTATTAACAAGTCATAATGTTAATACATGAATCACAAATATCCATTGGCCTAGGGCACACTACTAACATTCAAATGCTTCAAAATTAAAAACATTCAACACTCCTGCTACCATATTCGCAGAGTTCTGCACCTCCTATCTAGTAATGACATAGACCCTGACCTGAGATTACGGCTGGTTACTTCGTAACTTAGTCCTGACACTAACCCTGCTGATTATGTTCTACCTCTACCTCTGCCTCTCCGTACTGATCCAATAGCTCTACTTTGCTGAACTATTGTCTCAGTTATTGTTCCTCCTCTAACCCCAGAATGTAGTCTCAAAGTCTCAGGACAATCTCTGATCTGATTCTCTACAGAGCCAAAACGAAAACAAACTCCTAATAACCTCCAACACTCACCACCATACTTCATACCATAATGTTCACAATCAGGCATCTATTGTGATTTCCCTTTTGACACCGGTCCTCTACCTCTACTAGTCTGAACAAATCCACCTCTTAGTCTAAACCTTGATTGTCTCGATCTAGTCTTAAATTGAGACGATTTGTTTTTGTCTTAAACCGGTCCTCTGCCTCGTCTCTCTAGACTCCTGTTTGTACTCTCCCTGATTATTTTTTAACAATTGTTCAATTCTAATCGAGGTTGCTTGCAATTTCTTAAAAATACACAAATTAGAAATGGCTAGCCTCGTTCAGATTTCCATGTTCAAACCATCTTCAAACCTCCTACATTTATCCTCTTAAGTAGGAATTAGGGCATTAGTATACCCCATCAGTTCATTAAATATGATATTATACTCTGCCACTGTGAGACTGTCTTGCTTTAGATCAAAAAATTCTTTCATTTTTCTATGCAGATAAATATTTGGCATGTAATTCTCGCTAAACACCCTAAGAAAATCTTCCGAAGTCAAAATACAAGATCTGGTGGCATTGCCTGGAACCATATTCTACCACTGATATGTTGGACATTGCAGTAGGGAAACTGCATAATCGAACCTCTCATTCGACTCACAGTCCATCAGATCGAACACTCATTCAGTTATCTGTAACCACACTTCTGCCTCAGTAGGTTCTGTACTTCTATAGAACTCCACAGCCCCCTTCTTTCTCATCTTATAGTATCTCCTTTCTTGCGTCTTCGAAATTCTTAGAGGCATTTGAGCAAATTCAGGTACAATAGACTATCTATTGGCTCATACAGACTCTATGTCAGCTGACTCTCCAACTTGCTCTCTTATGGCAGATGACCTATAATAAAAATAGTTATGATTACTATCCGAATCTCTTAGTCAATATTATGTCTAAATGTCCTCATATGTCCTATCGATGCGAAACCATGTTGTGATACCAAAATTGTAACACCTCAATACTATAGAGGATACATTCGAACATCTAGAGGACATTCCAGTACATACCCTATGATAATGATATGTTAGAGCAATCAAAATCACTTATAAGCCATTATAAAGAACAACGCAATATTTTAAAACCTCAACTCTTCATTTCATTACTGAACAAAAGTTACATTGTAACAGTACTTTCATTTAAACTAATAATTACATCATCATAAACAACTAAGAGTTTTCTACTCCTTATATAAAAGAGCTACATGAAATGAAAAGTACATAAACAAAACTACAACTCCTCAGATGTCAGCTGACAGACCTTTGAGCCATATCTTAATCCAAAATGTTCTTATAGAGAATCTTAGGAACTTCTGTCTCTTGTTTTGTGCCCGAAAAGTCATGTTGCAATTTTGATGAGTTTTGTAAACTCAGTGAGTGAACCATCATTGATGATCTCACTCATATCAAATACACAGATATTACCCATATAACCAAATTCATAACATTTCTCATCTTAATAAGATATAATCAGAGTCACACATTTAATATAATCTTTCAGATGATATAAATCCCAATCAATTGCATTATTAACAATGGCATATCACATTATCATCACAATTTCAAAAAAAGATTCATAATCACGTGCTAATGCGGATGCTTATGAGATTCTACACTTATTATTTTTTGTTGTGACCGAGCGCCTTTCGGATTTAGATATAAATAACTGTCCCATATAAGGCTCATTTAGATATAGAAATTACGGAGCCATGCTCTACGTGCAGAAGTATGAGCTTAAAGGTCTTTTAGAATGGTTACTCTAGTCACAACTTCTTTATCTGATCATGTGTTTAACGTAATGCATCAATTCATATAATATGCCATCAATAATATTAGCTTATGATGCACAGACAGAATCTCACATCCATCGGGCCTCAGTCCGTCATTCAACTTTCATTGAGTATTCAAAAATCATTCATAATTTAAATGCAAATATAACACTTCCAATACATTCCTAAATATCAAACTCCTTCGACTATTAATGTCCAGAATTATCACAATCAAGTCATTAAATTTTCAATATATAGGAATTAAACAGAAAAAAAAATAAATCAATCCTAGTGATATCATCTAGGTTGACTCACAGTACGTTCTGATATACGCTATTGCCTGGATGGTCCGGCAATGTCTTATTGATGGTGTTGGACTTGATCGTCTAAATACACATACATCGTATACATTGCTAGAGTGATCAAACAAATACATATTTAATCATGAATGTATATATATGCCATATTCAATGCATGCTTAATGACTTTCCCTGGTATGTTTCCTTAATCCCAATTCATAAACATTCAAACATCATAGCTTGTACATAGCTAGATTGCAATTAGGTTAATACCTTAAGTTCACTTGATCATGCTCAATTCATTAACCATACATTTACTAACTCTTTTCTAACATTAAAAATATTCACATACTTCCCAATTCTCATTTATTCATTCCTAATGCAGTATTTATCTTCTTTGGAATACATTTGCATTTATATGATCATATTTATTCCTTTGACACTCCTTCATTCCAAGCATAGATACATTGTTATCAAAAATTATTTTCCTTTAAGTATACTATCAATTATCAATTCAAAACTCATCACACAATTAACCAACTCTTCCAACATCAAATTAGGTTCATTTTAAGCACCAATCATGTCTAAATACATCATAGTTAATTACCTTAGCCTTAATTGCTTCAAGAATCACAAAAAAGAACATTTTTTTAGGACCATGCAATTCCAATGGTTGTGTATGGCTTCCCACGATCGTGGGATGGGTTTTCGAAAGTCCCCATCTATTTCCTTCATCAGTTTTCCAGCTTTTGACATCTTTACACCAAAGTTAAAACATCCTCTTTATAGATCATCAGTTATACCACTATTAGGCCTGAATCATACTCAAATTATTCATCAATAACCTGTCCAATTCCATTTCAAAAATATTCAATTGACAGCCCACAAATCAATGGCTTTCATGCATCAAAAATCTATCTTACGTTATCTTACATATAGCTCCAATTCTTTGTCAATTCAAAAACACTCTTTTAATAACTTTCTTTGGGATAAATCCACCTTTGTTATACCTCAATTCCGGACCTAATTCATCCATGAATCAACCTATAACCTACGGTTTTCATTCAGCAAGAACAATCATAGAAAACATCCAAATTTATCTAGCATATTCCAGCACATCTCATCATCAACATCACATTCATTTCATTCCAATTAAGGCATCATTCTCATACCATTTAACATGCCATAAAACTCAGATTGCTACTTACCCTTTAGGATTTCAATTAAGCCCAAAATTCTAGATTTAACTAAGCCTCTAATCATGCAAAATCAACACAATCTTAAGGAGAAAACAAGGTGATTTTTGACAGCAATATGAATATATCATGCAGCTGGTTTCCTAGCTATTTGTGAATGATTAAGGTGTGGTTTTCATGGAACAAGTTGGGCTAGGGTTTAAGAAAATTACAAAGGAAAGAAGGAGCTATTTCAGTGAAGGAAACAAAGGAAAGAAATAGCAAAACTCAGCTACAGAAACTTGCTTCATCACATGTTAGGTGTCACCTTCTAATGTCAACATTAGTTTTAAGGCATGTATTACATTTGCTTATTCAAGATGCTGCCACTAATCCACATATTTAGTAGCCATACTCACATACTTAGTAGCTATGTGTTACATTTGCCCATTTAAGATGCTGCTACTGATCCATTCTGTCTATATGTCACTCCAAGATTGGTCCACTTGTCACATATTAATTGATCTAATTGTCATTTACTCACTAGTCCATTTGTCACACATTTAACTATGCCAAATGTCACTCAATTTTAAGCCTAGTAATCCTAATTTTTCATGTATCAATTTATCCTATCACTCAGCATTTGTCCTAGTCCAACTGTACATATTAATTTATCAATCTCCCAATTAATCACATTTTATTTCCAATTTACAAATTGTAATCTAATCATACCAAAATTCAAGACATAACATTTCAATTCATATCATAGTCATTTAACATCTTTCATTCCCTGGGACATGTCAATTGAGTGCATATGCTAACTTGTAATGTGTACAAATTATAATTCGTGTACGAATATTATGCAAATGTAATGCATTTTTCTTAAATTCTCAATTTTATCACTCATTCACAATAATCTAGGGTTGAACCCTATCTATGTTTCAAAAAACATGATATTATAGAAACAACGGCCCATAATCGTGGCATAATAGGCCACGATCATGATAGAAGTTGTAGAGTTGGCCCACGTTTGTGGCATACATGCCATGATTGTGAGAGAAGGCTTAGAAGTAGGCCACTATCGTAGCCTATATCTTAGGTTCTGATCATGCATCTCATACATAAAATATATCAAATATACGCAGTGGAAATAAAACAAAACCTAAAAAACTAGGTCTACTCATGCATATAGATATAGAAAAATAAAAACATGAAATGTAAGACGATTACGTACCTTTGTGACGATCTCCTTCATTCTTAAATCTTCTCCATATTGGGTTATCATAAACCACACTGATTAACATAAACCATCTTTAATGAAAATCGACATGAAGATCGAAGGATGAAACTTAACGTAAACCATCTTTCTTTGTGCTGACAAAGACAAGAGCTCTTGAGAGAGTTAGAGAGAAAAAATTTGTATGTAAGAAAAAGAACCTTTCTTATTCATTTGTGTCTTACATAAGATGCAAAAAAATCATTATAATTTTCTGCACCATTTATCCTTCCATAACCCCCATCAGTAATGGAAAGTTATAGGAAGTTAATGATCATGAATAACATGCATTAATGGAAGTTATAGGAAGTTAATGACCATGAATAGTATGCATTAATGGAAGACAACAACACTTGTTTCTAATCCATTCCATGCAACGTTTTTTACCACTATCACATTGCAATCCAATCCTGAAACACTTTCTAATATCTTGAATTACCATTCAAGACCATTTTACTCATCCTTTAGATATCCTATGTGTGTGATTTATTAGGTTCTCGGTTATATTGGCCACTTGAATTAACACTTAATTTAAGTAAGTCAAAACCGGTATCTAACAACACGTCGCAACCCCCAATTGATCGAAAAGTCAGTAGTTTGACTTTGAGCCCTTCTATACACAATATTTCCATGCAATTCTTCCATTCATCATCTATACCCCACTTGGTTTAGAGTATGGTCAAAGTGTCAACTCTCACTAGACTGACCACGTCACTTTTAGTTCAAGTGTTATTAGATCTTATTTTCAGGATCTCATTATTCTATGTATCATTGAAGACTCTCTTTATGACATATATCTTCTCTGGCCAGAAGCTCCCGAGTAATGACCCCGTCAAGAGGTCATGGATATCATCTCCTTTTATTATGAGTGGTGAATCCTTTATTAACTATTCAATTTCCTTTGAATACCTCAAGATATACCCAATCAACACCCTATGAGTAACCCCTGAAAGGCACCGATGAATGGAGACAAAGCACAGGATCAGTATCCAAGATATCCTTGAGCACCTCAAGTCAAAGGATACTTGCATCATTGCTATCATGAGACTATCATTGACAATGGAATAGAATATCCATACGATTGTCACATCGTAGGTCAATCCAATGTACTTACTATCCTTAGTAAGTATTTACATATTAACTCTAAACAACTAATGTCTACAGCATATGAGATCTATTGCTTGATCTAATCAAGCAGTAAAACATGCACTAGTCTATCTAGATTAATGATATCCTATCTCATTAGTCTTATAACTATGGAAAGTTAGATACTAACATAATTACACATGATAGGAATCTCATTATCATGATCTCATAATGATTTCCTCTATAATATGTTTTGTTTTAAGTACTTCATTAAATCAATTTAAGATCAACATCAAATCCATAAATGTATGAACATCGAAATAATAAAAATGCCTTTATTAATCATAAAATGATTTGCACAATAAGTGCTAAAGGTGATTGCCTTTAGAACACTTCTCTAACAAACTCTCACTTGCACTAAAGCCAATCACCTTGATATATAATACCATAAGCATGGACATGTGACACAAAACTCTTTTGGAAAATAGGCTTGGACAGTGGATTAACTATATTTTGATCGGTGGGAACTCTTTCTATCTTGGCATCATTTCTACCAATGATCTCTCTAATCAAATGGTAACGCCTGAGTACATGTTTGAACTTCTGATGAGACCTCAATTCCTTCGCCCACACTATAGTCCCATTGTTTTCATAGTTCAACTAATAGTTGTCAATTGCATGATGTTTTAGGGTTTAATTTATTATGTATTTAGTGTGAATTTGAGTGTTGAGTATGCATTTAGGGTTTAATTATGTTATTTTGAGTATTTTAGTGTTTTCTATGGGTTAGATTAAGTCTTTGAGCTTAAATATTATATTTTTGAGGTATCGTAATGCGTTTGTTAGTGTTTCAGAGTAAACGGTGAAAACGAAGAAGATTCGAAGAGTTTTGGGCCAAAGACCTAGCCCACGATCGTGGCACAGTAGACCAAGATTGTGATAGAGAAGGACAAGTCAGCAGTAGCCACATAAAGCCTCCAAGTTAGGCTACAATCATGCACATTGGACCAAGATTATGACAAAAAGGTTAAGGCATTGGCTACGATTATGGCAGCCAAGGCCACGATCGTGACCTGCATTGAGTTGACAGAAAAACTCAAGTTTTGTAAGATTTTATGGGCTATTTCGACCCCGACTTTAACCTAGAGCCTCAAAAGTATGAATAGAACATTACAAGTTAGAGATAGTAGCTGGAGAATCTAAAAAAAAAAGAAAGCACTCACGTGATCCAATCCTAAAAAACCTAGAGAGAAATCAAGCGATTGAGGAAGGAGACAAAAGAAGAGAGACACAGAGAAAAGCTTGACGAGGCGTACTTCCTGGAACAGGTGGTTTCCCGCTATTAATGCCTCCCTAACTCCGTTCTCGACATATTTTCCATTTATTTCAATTTTATTCATGTATAGAATTGAAATAGGTGTTGAGAATATATTGAGTTGAATGTTGAGTTTGTGTTTATATTCACCTTTGGATTTTGATTTTTGAGATTAATAAAATTTGGATTGATTGGGTCTTTTTGATTTATTTGTGATTTAATTCCTGTTCTTAATAACTTGGCAATAGACTAAGAGGGTGAGCTAATTGAAAATAATCAATTTGGGCTAACGAGAGTTAGGTGAATTGATAGGTCAAGTATTAAATCAAACCAGTAGAGTCGTGTAACGAGCGATCGAGCATAGATTCCTGGTATGTTAGTAGACAATTTTAGAACTAATTTAGGTTTTGGGTTAATTGCAAATCGAGAGATCACAATTCCATAATTTAAATTAGGGATCATGAATTAAGGTTAAGAATTATAACTCGAGAGATAGAAATTCACCCTAGGACTGTCTAGACTCATTAAGTCGATAATTTAACAATTAATTCAGTTTTCGTTAACTTCAGATCAAAATCCCCTTTCTCTCACTTTGTAGTTCCTAAGTAGGGTTTGGATTGGTTTACATGATTTTTTTCATAATTAGATTTCTGCAACTCAATTCTTGAATTAATTATTGATTTATTTATTTCTATGTTAGTTTATTTTGATTTAAATCATGGCAAATTTAAGACAACCTTAGATTTTAGGGCTAGATTACCTTCCCTGTGGGATCGACACCTTAGGTACTATACGAATGACCTATGCACTTGTAAAATTTATCAAGGTTATAAATAGTAAAACTTAGTGCATCTAACTTTGCGAATAACAACTGCATTGGGTTAGCGATGCTTGGAACCACATCAAGTTTCATGATGAAATCTCTGATCCAAACCGTTTCTTTTGCCACTTCTGAAGCTGCAATGTACTCTGCCTCTGTCATCAAATCAATAGTTGTCTCTTATTTGAAACTTTTCTAATTGACTGCTCCACCATTCAATGTGAATACATAACTAGACTAGGATTTGAAGTCATCCATATCATATTGGAAGTTGGCATCAGTATACCCGATTACCACAAGATCACCTTCTCCATATTCCAAGAATACATCTTTAGTTCTTCTCAAATACTTAAGGATAGTCTTGACAACCACCTAATGACCCTCACTAGGATCCAACTAGTATCTGCTTGTAACACTTAGAGCATACGATGCATCAGGTCTAGTATATAACATAGTATACATGATTAATCTTATATCTGAAGCATAAGGAATCAAACTCTTGCGATTCCTCACATCTTGTGTCTTTGGACAAATATATTTAGAGAGTGTAATCCCATGTACCATAAGAAGATAACCTCTCTTGGACTACTCCATGATAAACCTCTTTAGCATCTTGTCTATATATATAGACTGAGAAAGACTAAGCAACCTCTTAGATATGTCTTTATAGATCCTTGTGCCCAAATTACAAGTTGCTTCTCTAAAATATTTCACAGAGAAGTTTTTAGCTAACAAATTCTAAACTCTTCAGAACCTTTTCATAGATAGTAGGCTTATCATCTTCTATGAGCAATACGTCGTTAAGTTCACTTATAAGAAACCCGTATCTCTCGGGAACATGACATATCCTACCTGACTTACAAACTTCTTATGTGTCAAAAGGTTGAACTATTATTTCATCTTCATAAACAATAGTCTCGGTTCCAGGCAGTTGATTTGTGTCTGTTTGAGCATCTTGAAATTCCACAAGTTCAATTTTGCTCCCACTATCTTCTTTTAGAAAAACTCTTTCTGTAAAAAGACAAGTTTTGAAATAAGCACCTTTTGTTTCGAAACGTGGTAGAACTGATATCCTATAGTTTCCTTAGGATATCCTACAAACAGACACTTGTCAGATATAGGTTAAAGCTTATTTGATTGAGTCCACTTCACATGAGCAGGAAAACCCTAAACTTTCATATGAGAAAGATAGGGTTTATTGTTAGTCCATATCTTATATAGAGTAACATATACTGACTTAGAAGGGACTCTGTTTAATACATAGACAAAAGTTTTGAGTGCATACCCCAAAACAATTTTGGTCAATTCGCTAAACTAATTATATACCTCACCATGTCTAACAAGGTTTGGTTTCTTCTCTCAGCCACACCATTGTGTTATAGTGTGTAAGGTGGAGTCCACTGGGACAATATTCCATTATCTTTGAGATAATCCAAAACCTCTTGGCTTAAGTATTCACCACCTCGATCTAATCCAAGTGATTTAATATTTCTCCCAAGTTGTTTCTCAACTTTATTTCTGAATTCTTTGAACCTTTCAATGGCTTCAGACTTGTATCTCCTAAGATACACATACCCATATCGAGAATGATCATCGATAAATGTAATGAAGAATACGAAACCATATTTGGCATGTATGGACATCAGACCACATACATTAGTATGTATTAGGTCTAAAAGTCCACTAGTTCATTCACGCTTTCCCTTAAAAGGGTAAATTAGTTGTTTTACCTGATAAGCAAGATTTGTATGTGTCATATGATTCATAATTAAATGACCTTAAACTACCACACTTGTGTCTCTCACTTATATGGCCAAGGCGATAATTTCATAAGTAAGACGATTTCACATTATCTCATTTTATTCTTTTGTTATTATTAATATTTAGAACCGGATTAGACATATCCAATATGTATATACCATTGCATAATATACCCAATCCATATAACATTCCATTCAAATAAATTAAACAATCATTGTTATTAAAATTTAAATGGAATCTAACTTTATTAAGATTAGAAATAGACATTACATTTTTAGTCAAAGTAGGTACATAAAAACAAATTTCCAATTCTAGTACAAGCCCATTAGGGAGCATTAATACATATATGCCTATAACTAACGCAGTGACTCTTGCTCCATTGTGCACTCGCAGATCTGACTCTCCCTTGTTGAGTTGTCTACTGTTCCTGAGGACCTTCATGTTAGTACAAATTTGTGAGCCATAATCGGTATCTAAAACCTATAAGTTGTTTACCAGAAGCAGTATGAATATTAATAACATAAATACCTGAAGTAGATGGGGCATCAGATGCTTTCTTCTGCATTAAGGACTCCAGATAGGCCTTGTAGTTTCTCTTCCAGTAGCTATCCTTGCCACAGTGGAAGCAAGTTCCCTTCAAGGCATTCTTCTTTGATTTTTTGATAGCTCCCTCAAGCCCTGCAAACTTCTTCTTCTTTTGGCTCTTTTCTTTGAACCAGAAGAGTCCATCAGCATCACAACCTTGTCCTTGCTGACAGATGGCTCAACTACCTTGAGCATGTTAACCAGCTAGGGAATTGTGCTGGATATATTGTTCATCCAATAATTAAGCATAAATTGTGAGTAACTATCGGTTAAACCCATCATAATTAAGTTAATACTTAATTCATGATCCAAAAGAAAACCTAAGGAGGCAAACCGTTTGATGTAGCCATTCATCTTCAGTGTGTACTGCACTGAAGATGTCCCCTTAACCATCTTAGAGCGGAAGAGTAATAATAAAGTCTCGAACCTTTCGAACCTTGCTTGCTTATCAAAGAGCTACCTAAAATGATAGACTATGGTATGAGCATCCATAGCCTTGTGATGTTTTGTAGCTCTGGTGGCATAGTGACTAGCATAATACAACTAGCCATTGCACTATCAACAAGATGTTTCCTATATTCCCTCCGATCATCATCAAAAGCATAAACAACAGGGGGATTGGGAATTGGTTCTTCTAAGACATAACCAAGTTTCTCGAACTTGAGAACTATTCTCAAGTTCCTGAGCTAGTCAAGGAAGTTTGGTCTAGTTAACTTGTTAGCATCCATCAATGATCTTAGATTCACACTAGTACTTATGGTGTTGACTCAGGCAATAGCAACCTATCGTCAAATAGAGAAAAATTAGAATGTATTTAAATGCATGACTATAAGGACTTTAATAACACGCATTATGGCTCCCACTATTTTGACAAATTCATAACCCTCAATATAAATTTGGCAGAACTCGTAGAGGAATTCTCCTAGTGGGTTGATATCCAATATCTCTAAGAATGACCTTTAGTTTGCCTAATAAGCCACCTTAGTTCAATCGGTAGGTATCGATCATACTAATTGCATCTCCAATGTAACTATTGAACTAGTGCTATCAATTGTTAATGTGTGCACACTCATTGGGCTATCAACTCTTGACACGTGTACATATAATGTACACTTCCCTAATTCACCTTTGTCCACGTTGATATTGGGTTTGCCCAATAAACCAACGCTTCTAGTTAAAACCGACCCATTAATTTGAAAATCCTATTTTCATGGTTCGAACATATTTGTGTAGAGTAAGCTTGGGTTTGCCCAACAATCCTAACTTTAAAAGGACTTTGATTCTCACATTAGAGGAAGGTATTAGTTTTAATATTCTAAGTGAGGGGTTTGACTAAGGTCTCATCTGACTTTGTTGGTCTTATATATATAACTCATATATACATATAGTTACTATAACTATATGGCATGATATGGACTACCCAATCAAATTGGGCCTAAGCCCATAACCATCCATCATGCAAGCCCACACATTCTCTTAACCATGCATTCTTTAATGCATATATCTAAACACATCATTTTGGTTATGACATCTTATGGATCCTAGCATGGAAGCCCAATCCAACACTTGGATCTAAGCTTAATCAAACACTTAGATTTACTGTCTTCCTTTTACTAACTTGGCTGAAATTACTAATGTATGTTATTTCAATTGGAATTAATATTAATCTAATTAATATGAATTCCTAATTATAGAAATTAATTCATGATTAATTTACCTTAAAATAATTGTTTGATGTCCAAAATTAAACAACTTTGATTTTGTTATACATGCCAATTTTTCTAGTCTTACTAAAACTAGAAAATCTACTGCTCTACTAAAATTAATTTCTATAATTTCAAAAAATTTCCAAAACATCCAAGCATCATTCCAAGAATCATTAGGTCTTTCATGATGATCGAAATAATTTAGGAATCACTAAAAAATTATCATGATCACCGAAACACCGATAAGACACCAAAAACAATAAATGTGACTTTTAAAATTTTCTGGAAATCAAAATTTGAGCAAAATCATTTATGCATGCATCAAACATCAAATTAACACCTTTTTATCACATAAAAATACTTTTAAGGTTCTGGAACCGAATTATAAACATACAAAAACATCAAACAAAACATATCCTTCAATTTCTAGAAAACTGTCCAGATCTGTAAAAAAATTTACTAAACAATTTTTAATAATTATACAAAAATTACAGAGGCATAAAAACATCCCAAATATATTCACATAATTTCTCCACAATCAAATTCCACGAAAATCATGTGTAACCTTATTAGTTTAGCCAATAGACATCACATGCCCAGCAGAAAGATAGATTTCATGCATGTTTTTCTAAAGTCGAAATTAAATATTTTAGAAACATTAAAAATATTTTCATTCACACTGAATCATTCAGATACATCTTATGAACAAGTTGGTGAAAGAAAATATCGAAAACCATTTTTCTATAATTAATTTCGAAGAAAACATTACATGACCCTAAGCTGTCACAACTATGAAAACAGTTTTCACATGTCATGTATTCTACATCCAACAAGGAACAAGATGGCTTTGATACCACTCTTAGGTTCTGATCATCCATCTCATACATAATTTATATCAAATATGTGCAATTAAAATAAAATAGAACCTCAAAAACGAGATCTACTCATGCATATAGATATAGAAAAACAAAAACATGAAATGTAAAATGTTTATATACCTTTATGACGATCTCCTTCGTTCTTAAATCTTCTCCACATTGGGTTGTCGGAAAACACAAAAATTAACACAAACCGTCTCTAATGAAAGTCCACACAAAGATAGAAGGATGAAACCTCACTATGAGATGGCTAGAATTCTTTCTTTGTGCTAGCAAAGACAAGAACTCTTGAGAGAGTTAGAGGGAAAAAGTGTGTATGTAAGAAAAAGAACCTTTCCTATTCATTTGTTTCTTACACAAGATGCACGAAAATCATCATAATTTTCTGAACTATTTGGCCTTCCATAACCCCCATCACTAATGGAAAGTTATGGGAAGTTAATGGTCATGAATAACATGCATTAATGGAAGTTATGGAAAGTTAATGACCATGAATAGCATGCATTAATAGAAGCCAACAACACTTGTTTCTAATCCATTCCGTGCAAGATTTTCTATCATGTTCACAATGCTATCCAATCCCAAAACACTCTCTCATGTCTTGAAATCACCATTCAAAACCATTTTACTTATCCTTCGGATCGCCTATGTGTGTGACCCATTAGGTTCCCAGTTATGTTGGCCACTTGAATTAACACTTAATTAAAGTAAGTCAAGAGCAGTATCTAGCAACATGTCATGACCCCCAATTGACCAAAAAATTAGTGGTTTGACTATGAACCCTTTCATATGTAATGTTGCCATACAATTTGTCCTTTCACCATCTATACCCCACTTGGGTCGAAGTATGGTCAAAGTGTCAACTCCTACTAGACTGACTACATCACATTGTTGGTTTGTGCCCTACAACCAATCACTTTGGTTGTAGTTTAGTGACAAATTATTTAAAGACATTATTTATCTTGTACATGTTTGGATGTCTATGATAAAGTCCATGGAATAATCGTACATTGCAAATGAAATTATTATGAGATTATAATTATGAGATTCATATTGCATTTATGTATTATTTCTAAATGTTTCTAGTCATGTTCTATTAAGATTGGACATTAATAGATCGTAAAAATACTAGCATACATTATGTTTTTCCTTATGAAAGAAGTAGTCGATCTTATCGGCTAAAGTATAGAGATATTTGAACAAATGTGTGGGTGCTTGTTAGAGAACAAGTTCACTGAATAGACCTGATATGAGAAATCCATCTGCAACATTACTTATATGTCTATAGAATTCTCAATTTGATAATTGTATAAGTGATCCTTTGACTTGAGGTCATCAAAGTTATCTTGTATGGAGATTGCTATGTTTTGATATTACTTATGATCTATTTAATCATAGGTCATTTAATCGGTGGTCATTGGATGTAGCATGAACTATATGGAGGTAGTTGAGTGATCAAGATAGGATTCATCACTCTAAAGTAATTAGGGATAATGTTCTGTTGTTCTCGATTAATATTAATTTAGTAAATCCTTGACCAAGGTAGAATGATATTTTATAAATAATTTATAAATTTTATTAATTGAATTGATAGCTGATGTCAGAGAACTAATATGATTGGACTCAAAATAGAGTGGATATTAATTTCATGCTCTATGCCTAATCGGAACATTATTTGATGAAAGGGTTGAATTATACGGAAAAATCATGCATGAAAAGGTTAGGAAAAACAACTTTCATATTCCTAAATATTTGGTTAATCATGATGTGTTGCTAAATGCTAATCTTGATCTATGATTATAAATTGTTTAATTGGAAAATTAAAGATAAATTGAAAGGAGTTTTAATTTATCTAATTCTAATTCACTCTAATTATGAATTAGAATTAGAATTTATAATCATTGCCAACATATTTGGGAACCTAATGGGTCTCATATATAGAATGGGTTGAACAGAGCAAAGTCAATTTAATCAAGTTGGATTTGATTGTAAAGTTTGAGAAACTTTATAATGAAATATGAGATATTTAATAAATAAGGAACAATATAAGATATTGAATCTTATATGGACATAATTGGTATTTAATAAGAATTATTTGTAATTCTAATTAAAGTTTAATTGAAATTAGAATTTAATTTCAATTAAATTACTGAAGCGTTCAAAGCTTATTATAACTAAACTTAAGCTCTATGGAGCTAGCACTTCTTGTTTAACCCTTTCTGTAAGAGTTACAGAGTTCTCTTAACCTGTTCTGTAGATACTGTTAGAGGCCGGACATTTGTACAGTTATGATAGTTGAGACAAATTAGTTTTGGAAATAGTTTGAGAGATACGACAAGATTATTATCAAGTTTCAGAATAAGGTATGAATTAAGTTTTCGCTTTATTATGAGTTGTGTTAATCATTTTATAGAATTAAAGAGATCTTAGTTTTCAGGAAATCAAAGATTGCGAAAAAGTTTCATAATTATTCCACTACGGTCAGAATAGAATTTCGACCCGATTTCTTAATAGTGTTATCATAGTCAATTTTTTAATTCTATATATTGATTAAAATTTTGGATCGTTAATGATAATGAATTTCGGAATTGAAATTGTTTAAGTGTTAAACAATATATTAAACAATGAAAACCCAATAAATGACAAAACCCTTGAACTGGATTCAGTTTAATTTCTGAAAAGTTCAGAATATGTTGTTGGATTGGTTATTGCGTTTTTGACAAACTCCCTGTCAGCTATGTTTTCGTATCTGCTATTCTGGAAATTATCTATGCATGATTTAAAGTTTGATTGATTCTCAAAAAATGAATATACTTCTACTCTCTGTTCCATTTGCGTCTTCTGGAATTTTCAATAGCCTAAAAACCCAAAACCTAGACACATTGATATGTTGTGTTTTGGGTTTGAGAAACTCATAACCGATGCATTTGACTGTTGCTTGTGTTCTGGTTGGATTTTCTGGTTTGCGTTTGCATTTACGTCGAGGCTTGTGATTGCGTTTTCATTTTTCTTGTTGTGACTGCCAATTGGGACTATTTGTTGCATCTTTAAAATGTAAAACTGCATAAGGTGGCCCCTGGCTGGGCGACGGTGACAATCGCCCCTGGCAACGACGGTCACAGTCGCCCTCACTGGGGACATTCCACCTTATTGGGGAGACTGTTGTCTATGGCTGGGATGTGTTATGCAAGGTGTGGACACTAGAAGCCGATGTATGTGGCAGTGCAAGGTGGTGGTTGATGGCGGCGAATAGCGAATTGTGGCAACGCGAGCAAGGAGTAATATTAGGAATTGTTACCTTTACGTCGGGCCATAGAGAATAAGGATGTCAATGGGTAGCCCAACCTCAATCACGACGGGCTGCAGATTGACCCATGGCCCGCCCAGACCGGGCCAAACTCGACTTGTTTATATTTTTTAATTAAAAAATACAAAATTAGGTCGTTTTGGACAAAACGACGCCTTTTTGTCGAGTCGAGGGCCGGGCAGGGACAAAATGACTCCTTTTTGTCGAGTCGAGGGTCGGGTAGGGCCTGCCCTTGGCTCGCCAAACAAAGGCAAAGCCGGGCAAGCCGGGCCAGAATTGCCATCCCTAATAGAGAGGCAACCTATATTTAGAGCGGCAGGGAGGCAGCTGGAGAAGTTGTTGGCAGCGACAATTTTTTATGAATTTAGGGTTTTTTAAAAACATGACTGTAACATCTCATCACTGATGGGAAGGGTAAATAGTAATTTAGAATAGTTTATGAGTGCTTAGAATTGTCTTGACATGATCATGCATACACATACAAGTGAATAGTGAATTGTGCACATGTAAATGACTTTACATGCATTCATGACATTTCCGGGAATATTTGTTAATAAATGTAATTTTATAAAAAAAATAAAAAATAAAAAATGATTTGTGTAT
The DNA here is from genome assembly GCA_025594535.1 of Erythroxylum domingense. NCBI lineage: Eukaryota > Viridiplantae > Streptophyta > Magnoliopsida > Malpighiales > Erythroxylaceae > Erythroxylum > Erythroxylum domingense. Next base: position 16,995 of record JANQBM010505315.1, read on the forward strand.
AAAAAATTGTGTTGGAGAGGGTCATTTTGGTTTTTCGATTTTTGGAGAATTTTAGAAATTGTTTTCTGAAATTTCGGGGTAATTTTTGGACTAAGAAAAATGCCAAGTGGCAGAATAATTATTTTATCGGTAGTAGAAATTTCTTTCCAATGGCAATGAAAATTTTGATAAATGATTTTATGATTTATTGACAAGTGCCATCGAAGATTAAAGAGGCAATTATATTAGAAATTGGGGTGAATGGATTAGTTTAACAAGAGAAACATAGTTGGATTAATAGAAATTGGACATG
>JANQBM010505624.1:0-17280 GCA_025594535.1 Erythroxylum domingense
CGCCACCCTCGCGGGGCACGGATCCGGGTATCACTGTCGATATCGGGTTCGGGTTTTGCGGGAGTGGGGTGTTACAGCCAAGACAACTCAAGTATATCTCTAGAAGAAATTCTTAATATTATGGCTATTAAAAATCTTCAAATTTAATAGAATATGCAGCAGTTCCACCAGAATATGCAACAGTTGTTTCAGTAAGGTGTACAGCAAATCCAATAGGATGCTCTGCAATTGTAGCAAGATGCATTATCTTTATAGGGAGATATCAATCATTTGGAATCATAAAGAAAAGATAAGCAACTGTATCAACCTGAGGTGTACCCAATAGATGTTTGTGCAAAAACTTTACAAAGGGACGAGGAGCTTGAGAATTTTGAGGTCAACCAATGAATTGCTTGTGAAGAAGAAGTAGAGAAGAAGATTGAAGTAGAAAAAGCTATATCATTTAGCTAGAAGGTAAGTACTAAGTCCGTAATTATATTTTAGACTAACCACCCTTCACCTTTTCCTAGCAAGTTGAAAGATTGAAACGAATAAAAAAAAGGGAAGAGTCATTCAAATTATTTCAAAAAAGCAAGGACTTAGTAGAGATGAAGACTCTGAAGATAGGGAAGATGTTAGAGGTCAAAGATTATTAACCAAGGCCCTATCTAGAAGAATCTCACATGGAGGAGTCACATATGAAACCTGAAGATCACAATTTTTTCATATGAGGAGGAAAAAAGGAGTCGAGCCAATGACCCTAAACAAAGGCGCTTCTTAGGAGGCAACCCAAGGGAAGTAAATTTCTTTGCTTTTAAATTTTCACATTTATTTTTTTATGCGCGTGTTTCTTTGTTAGTTTATTTTTTCTTGTTTTTAAGTTTTCAATCAAAATAAGAGAAAGAACAAAACAAACATAGAAACATTTGCTCATTTTCTATTGCTTCTAGGATTATTTAATCATAAGTAGAGAATGAGTTGACTACAGAATTTCATTGCAACTTTAGCATGTATTTTTACTCTTATGATTGGTCGATATGCATTATCTTTAGAAGATTAGTTGACTTGTGGTAGATAAAGCTAGTGAGATTTTGAGCCTTATTAGACTGAAACATCCATATCAGTCTCATTGTCTTTTGATAATATGTGACCTTCCTGACTTGTACATCCTAATTTTGCATTGAATTTCTATTTGAGACCACATTTTTATCACATACATTAACATGGATATTATTAAGCATTCTTTGCTTTTCTGAACTACATTAACCAAATAGCCTACCTATTATATGATTTTCCTTTTTGATAAGCCCCTTTGAGCCTTATTAGCCTTTCTTTTTGTATCAACCACATTGCATGCTTTATATTTAACCAAATTTCCTTCCTAAGCCGTAAATCTAGTGGAACATTTATGATTGTTGAGTTTGTGCATGCCCAGTATCCTAAGTGTGGGGGTGTCTATATGTGTGGGTTTGTCATTGAAATTACCATGTTGATGTAGTTTATTTTAATTTTTATAATGAAAAGAAAAAAGAAAGAAAAAAGAAAAGAAAAGGAAAAGAAAGAAAGAAAGAAAAAGAAAAAGAATGAAAAAATATGTTTAAATAAATGTATCTAAGAGCAAGTGTATAAATATTGAAAAGTTGTTTATGATTAATACATTCTCCTAAAGTTATGATGAATGGGTTATTTGAGTATATTGGATATGAGGGAGATGTTGGTTTTGAAGGTTTACTATTATGGTTTCAATGTATTGTTGACAAAAATTGTATAAGTGATCCCTTCGGATTGGTATATGCTTCATATGGTTTGTGTGTGAGAGTTGAATAGGGTTGTGAAATATAAATGTTGCATTCGTCATAGCTAATGGTGCCCAGTTTTTAATTGAGTGTTACTTTTGTTTCACTAGCTTTGATGGCTTTAATACTATTTGACCCAAACAGATCTCACTTTGCCTTTACCCATATTACAACCTTAAAAAGTCCTTTGATCTATGATTTTGCATGTGAATTATAGTGGTGGAGAAATGAAATGTTATGCAAAGTTATGGATAGTCATGATCACGAATGGTGTTGAGTCTACCTATAGATATATTTTACTTAAACATATTTTTTGAGTCTACCATTTGATTGCTCAGTTTTTAAAGACTATTTTTATTGATTGATCATAAGTAGAAGCATGGAGTGTTGATTTCTTGCTATGATTTTTTAAAAGTCATTCATCTTTGTTTATGATTATGTATTCTGGGAACATATAGGAATTGAGTAAATTTTTTGGGTCTTTGAACTTAATTTTAATGTTTTGCCTCAGGACGACCAAAAGCTAAGTATGGGAGAAATTGATTGGTGTTTAATTGATTATGAAATTATTCCGTGGCACCTAGCAATTAATGATATGAAATTGCTTAAGATACTCAGTTTAATTCATATATGATTTCAGGTACAATTTGGAAGCAAAGAAATTAAAGTGAGTCGAAAGCACTACAATTGGGGTCGTTTTTTTGAAGAATTACACTCACTTGTCTTCATGAGTAAGAATGATAAATATTACAGCTAGGAAAGACAAGAAAATTATGATGATAAAGCAATATAACTCATGGCTACTATGCATGGAAATTTCATGTTTTTGCATACAATAACGTGAATTTAATGGAAAATATCTTGGAATTATGGTGAAACAATGATGGAAGCCAATAGATGGGATAGCCCCATACAACATCAATTTCATAGGAAATAATGGAGCAAAATGAGAAAATAAGGAGCAGTGAAGGAAGCAAAACGCATAGCCAAATAAAGAAAACATAGTTTGCATTTCACACAAACATGCTACGAAAATGAAGACAACATCTACGTTTCATGCAAATGTTTTCCAAAACACAGATGTTTCTATAAACTTTCAGTTTGGATGAAGGGTTTTAGCTATAGTAGCATGGTCTATTGACATTAATTTGTCACATCACAGCTACAGTACTGAGGGCTAGAGAAGAGAACAAAGAGTGGCTTGCAAGTGAGGAGTTACGACTTGGTGGCTGGAAAACAGGAGAGAGTTATAGGAGAAGAGAGGGTACATAAATAGTAAGGGTGGTCAATTATGTTTATTTGTTAAATCAATGAACATTAGAGAAGAGAAACTTGCTTTGTGAAGAAAAAACAAAGGGGTCTTCAACTAAGATAATGTTTATAGGGCTTAAGCTTTTTCCTGGGAGACCTATAGAAGGCTAAACATCCCAACACTTATTTGGAGGTGACATCGATGCCGATGACTCGGGTTAAGTATTTTTTATTATTTTGATGTTTCTTTCTCTCATTATAAATTGATTATTTTATTTTGCATGGATTGATTGGGTATTTGAATGATGATGATTTTAATGTGTTCATTGAATCATTTAATTGTACACCTATTGCTAGAATTTTGATATAATCATTAACTATTATATTGAAATTCATGTGTAGCGACTAATGATTCGTAATCATTAAGGATAACAAGACCTAGGTTAAGTGACGCATTGTATGTGTTTATTGCTTTGATTAATCAGTTTTCCTAATTCGTAATGCTATTGCCTAATTAAATCTAGAGATCGTATCCTAGGTTATTCGGGGATTAGGTTTCATTAATGATTGTATCTTGATTAAATAACACCTAAGGAAAATTTTGGGTTAATTATTAACCAACGGTTAATAATTTCTAGGATAGGTTTAAGAACAACAAATCGTTAAAATATGGTTAATTAGAGTGTATGCTGAGATTGAACCAAAAAATCGGGTCCCTATTGAATTCCCCACTTTTATCAATTTTTGCATGTTTTCTTTAATTTGTTTTTATTAGTTTAGTTTCATTTTATTTTTTATTTTAAAATCCAAAACCCTACTGTTAGACCTAAATGCTAGTTATTTCATTTCACAAACTTTACATACACTCTCTATGGTCTCAACCTAGACTCATCATTGTTATAATAGTAGTCTAGTTATTTTATTTTGACTAACATTACGATGCACATGTCAACCACTCATGACTTGCTTAGATTAAGTGTCAATTTACGTGGCCAACATAACCGGGAACCTAATGGGTCACACTCATTGAAGATGCAAAGAATGAGTAAAATAGTTTTGGATGGGGATCTAAGATATGAGAGATGCATGACTAAGCTACACAAATGTGGTAGTTTAGGGTCATTTGATTGTGAATCATATGACACATTGATAGTTGTGCATTAGTATTCGTTTTTCTAACTATTTGGCATGTGTTTCTTACATAATAGGTTATTATTGTTGTGCTTTAGGAATTATTTTGTATGTTTTTGTTTAGTTTGATCTTTATAGTTGTTCTTTTAGGTTTTATGTTAATTTAAGGTAAGAATTGACCATTTTGATGTAGGAATGGAGGGTGGCCACCTTTGTGATTGAGCTAGGGACCAAGAGAGGAGAAGAGAAGTGGAGGAATTGTAAGACAAGAACCCACAATCATGGGATTCATGGTAATTCCTATGATCGTGGGATCCTTAAGCCAAAGAGACACGCGGGTTTTACTTATTTTTAGGTTTTTGTGACTATATAAAGACACAAATCCCTAGGGCCAAAGAAAGGGTCATGAGAACATGCCTTCCTGAGTTAGAAAATATATTTAGAGCCTAGAGAGAGGTAGAGAATCAAAATTTCAATTCCAATTTGGGGAAAAAGCACATCAATTCTAGATTTTCTAGATTTAGGCAAAGAATAGAAGGGGCTTGCTTCATCTAATTCTTATTTCGTTTTTCTCTTCTATCATCCTTATTATGGATTTTCTAGTTGTTACGGATGTTAATGACATTATGAGTGAATGAGTTATTTGTAAAGATTGCTTGAACTACTTATTGAACTCCTACTTTTTTGTTTTGAATATATGATGCTTTTGATGAATGTTAAGTTTATACCTTGCAATATATTGAGAAATTAAGTTGGGTAAATTGTGTAGGGTCATATAATGAGAGTTGACACTTTATAGACCTACATTCATCAAGTTAATTGATTAGTTAGAGAGAGATCTTGGCTAATTAGTTGATTACCTATAGGATAACTTTATAACGAGTTGAATTGGTGGACTGATTTTGTAGATTGAGAAATTACTTAACCATTTGCACTTAATTTGGCTAGGGATAATTAATTACACCTTGAGAGAGCATAGTTAACACATTAGGACATCTTAGGTAAGGAAAAATTTAATTAGCAAGGTAGAAGGGAGATAAGATAGGAAAAAAGTGATCTCTAATTGTTAAATCCTGAATTCCAAATTTATGAACTTTTCTTTATCATTTGTTCATTGTTAGTTATTTGATTTAGTTTAATTTTTAGTTTGTATTCATTAAAATTGGTTCTTAAATGAAGTATCCTAAATTAAATACCCTCTAAACACAATCTCTGAGGGATCGATATATATTCTTTACTACAAGTTACACCCCGTATACTTACGATTTTAAGCATAAAACTAGTGAATTAGTTTTGTAATCAACAAGTTTTTAGCATCGTTACTACGGATTGTTTGTTTAGTATATTGTTTAGTTTGGGTAACTTTGATTTAACAGTTTTTGATACTTTTTCTTACGTATTTGTAGATGCTTGAACACAAGGAGCACATAAAGGTCTACTGAATTTAGTGACTAAGGATTATCAGATATCACAAGGCACGAATGAGAGTTAAAGAGAGCAAAGCAACAAGAAAATCTTCAAGCAAATATAGCAGAAGAAGGAAAATAAGAAGTAGCCGAGAGAACATTGATGGATTTTATGAGGCCCAGATTTAGTCCACAAGGAGTGCAAGGCCTGTAGTCACAGAAAATAATTTTAAAATTAAACCGGCACTCCTGAACATACTCCAAAACATTGTTCAATTCTATAGGTTTTCAACTGAAGATCCCAATGCCCACCTAGTAAACATTTTGGAGATATGCAACACTTTTAGCTTCCAATGGATGTCTAATGACACTGTGAGGCTTAGATTATTCCCATTTACTTTGAGAGACCAAGCCAAGGTATGGTACAACTCACTTAGTGAATCTCAAATTATTATATGGGAGCAAGTAGCCCAAGCTTTCCTTGCCAAGTACTTTCTATTGACAAAGACTATGTGGATCATCAAAGAAATTACAAACTTCCAGCAAAATGATGGGTAGTCATTATATGAAGCTTAAGAGAGGTTTAAAGAGTTGTAAAGAAGCTACCCACACCATAACCTTCCAAAGGAGTTCTTACTATAGACATTCTATAGGGATGTGACTTAGACTACAAGAGGGACAATAGATGCAGCTACTGGAGGGTCATTTATGAGGAAAACCATTGAGGCAGCTTATGATCTTTTAGAGGAGTTGGAAAGTAATAGTTCAATGTGGGCAGGACAACCATTATATAGCAAAATGCTTCTTGTTGGGAGCTAGTAGTACAAAACAGGTTAATTATTTGGGCCAACCATATCGAGGTAACAATCCACACTCTAACACTTATAATCCGGGGTGGAAAAACTACCCATATTTTTCTTAGAGTACTAATAATGTAGGTGGCCAAGCAAAATCACAAGGACTGCCTGAATTTTAGTAAGATTGTCTTAGGTATTTGGAGAGCAAAATGGACAAGTTAATGGATGTATTGGGATCTAAATTTTTAAGCTAAGAGAAAAGTTAAAGAAGGCAGGAGAAGAATCAAAAAAAGATCTTTACAATCCAGGACACCAAATTTGACCAAATCTTGAACAACCATGCTTCCTCCATCCACAACTTAGAGGTTCAGGTAGGTTAACTTGCTACTACTTTGCCTTCTAGAAATGAATGTAGTGTACCAAACAACACTAAAGCCAACCCAATGGAACAACTCAAGGCCATCATATTTTAGAGTGGCAAACAACTAGAGGAGCCAAGTGTGCAAAAGGAGAGTCAAACAAAGGAGAAAGGCAAAGAGATAGAAGAAGAGAAAGTAAGAGAAAGGCCATATATACCACCACCTCCTTATAAGCCTAAACTCTCGTATCCATAAAAGGGTGAGACAACATTAGGTAGACACTCAGTTTTCTAATTTTCTAGAGAAATTGAAGAAGTTTAGATTAACTTATCATTGGTGGAAGCCTTAGAGTGCATACCCAAGTATGCAAAGTTTCTTAAGGACATACCTACACATAAACACATTTGGGAGGAAAATCAGATGGTAACTCTGACAAATAATTGTAGTTCGATCATATCAAACACAATGCCTTCAAAACTATAAGATCCAGAGAGTTTTACTATTCTATGTGTTGTTGGTGACTTTGAATTTTCTAAATGCTTATGTGATTTAGGTGTAAATATTAATTTGATTCCTTTGTCTATTTTTAGGAAATTGGGATTAGGAAAGGTCAAGTCAAGCTAACATCCATGCTCATTCAACTTGCAAATCAATCCATCAAGCTACCATTTGGAGTTGTAGAAGATGTATTAGTAAACGTGGATAAATTTATGCTTCCTGTTGATTTTGATGTATTAGACTTTGAACCAGATAGACATTGTCCATTGATTTTGGGTAGGCCCTTTATGAATACTGTTAAGGAATTAGTTGATGTGCATGAAGGAAAACTTGTTATGAGAATAGGTGATGAGCAGGTTAAATTTAACATGTCTAAATCTTTGAAGAAACTGATGGATGGTACTCTATGTATGAAAATTAATGTTGTGGATAAGTGCGTGAAGGAGGTTAAAGAGGAAGTTGATGAAGTTATTGAAGTGCATAGGGATGAGAGTGTGAGAGAAGAGGGTTATATGAGGAAGTGAGCTAGAGAAGTTAGAGAGAATAGATACACTCACACCACCTTCCATTGTTAAGCCCCCCATTTAAAGCTTAAACCCTTACCTTTCCACTTTGAGATACACCTTTTTAGGTAAGAACCATGCCCTACGCATCATTATCTCTAACTAATTGCATTGTGAGAAAGAAAAAAAAGTGGTGGAGATTATTAAGAAGAGGATGAGAGCCATAAGGTGGCAAATTTCTAATATTAGAGGGATTACCCCCAATATGGTGATGCATAAGATTAACCTAGAAGAATGATGTAAAACTGTTATGAAGCGATAAAGAAGTTTAAATCCAAAAGAGCCTGAGGTTGTGAAGAAGGAGGTAATGAAACTTTTGGATGCTGGGATTATTTAGCTCGTTTTAGATAGTGAGTGGGTGAGTCCAGTGCAGTTTGTGCCTAAAAAGGATGACATGACAGTGATGGAGAATGAACATGGTGAAAAGATGCCAGAAACTTTGTGTTACAGTGTGATAGATGCCAGAGAGTGGGCAACATATCAAAGTAGGATGAGATGCCACTTTTGAACATCATGGAAGTGGAAATATTTGATGTGTGGGGCTTGGATTTTATGGAACCATTCCTATCCTCCCTAGGTAACACATACAATCTGGTTAGATTTGATTATGTTTCAAAATGGGTTGAAGTCGTAACTACTCCAACCAATGATAGAAAGGTGGTGCAATGATTTATTAAGAAGATTTTCACTAGATTTGGAGTGCCTAGAATGATAATCGGTGATAGAGGGAGTCATTTTTGCAACAAACCCTTTGAAGCTCTATTGAAAAGATATAATGTGCATCATTGAGTGGCAACTCCTTACCATCCACAAACGAGTGGCCAAATGGAAGTGGTGAATAGAGAATTGAAGAAGATTTTGGAGAAGGTAGTGAGCACTTCAAGGAAACATTGGGCTTTGAAGTTAGACGATACACTTTGGGCGTATAGGACAGCCTTTAAGACATCGATAGGTACTACTCCATATAGACTTGCATATGGCAACGCTTTCCATTTTCCTCTGGAGTTGGAGCATGGAGCCTATTGGACAATTTGGAAGTTGAATATGGATATGAAGCTTGCGAGTGAGAAAAGATTGTTACAACTTGATGAATTGGAAGAAATGAGATTTGAAGCTTATGAAAATACTAAGTTGTACAAAGAAAGAACAAAAAAGTGATATTATGCTCACATGAAAATGAAGGAGTTTAAGAGTGGAGAATTGGTGCTTTTATTCAATTCACGACTTCGGTTATTTCCCGAAAAGCTCAAATCAAGATGGAGTGGAGCCTTCAAGATCCTTTAAGTGTTTCCTCATGGAGCTTTGGAGTTAAAAAATGATAAGGGTGAAGCATTCAAGGTCAATGGGCATAAATAAAAGCCATACTATAGAGGGACATACTCATAAGAAAGGGAAGTCATCACTTTCCTTTCTTCCATTCTTTTATAAATGCATGTGGAATGGTCAAGCTAACGACCTTAACTTAGCATGTTTACCTTTCTTTTTCTTGTCTTTGTTACTTCTTTGTTTTATTTGTTTGGTTTTGATTATGTTTGGTTTGAGTTTGTTATGATTTCCTAGTATTTACTTAGGTTTTGTTTGAGTTTTAACTTGTTTTCTCTTCAAATTTATTATTTGTTAAGTGATTTTGGTGTGTTTGTAGGTTGCTTGAATGTTAGGAATGTATTCTAAGCTTAAAAGAGGGCTAAAAAGTTGGAATATCAAGATTGAGTGTTTGTACAGTGCCCACGATCGTAGGAATAGGTCTATTTCCCACGAACATGGGAAGGCCTTTTAGAAAGTTTCTGGAGCCTTAACCTACTGGGAATGGGTCTATTTCCCACGAATGTGGGAAGGTTCTTCAAAAAGTTTCTGGAGTCTTAACCATGATTGTGGGAAGCATAGGGATTCCCACGATTGTGGGATCCCTAGCTGAGGGATTTTAACAATCCCTCCTTCTTTCTTCTTTCTTTATCTTCTCACATTCTCTCACTCAAAAACTAACACCCAATCACCCAAACCTTACAAATACTTCTTCTTTCCCCTAAATCTTGGTATTTTCTCCACGTTTTCCATCATTTTCACTACTTTAACATTTACTTCACATTACCCACTCAAAAATCCAAGGTTTTAGTAAGTTTTTCTCTCTTTCTCTCTCAAAAACGTGCTAACCTCTGTTTGGACTCTTTTTGTAGTATTTTCTTCTTTAATGGCTCCAAAGAAGCTTATAGCCTGTAAATCAACTGATCAACTATGCCTCCAAGTCTTCGAATAAGGTAAACGTGACATGGTGGCCACTTTTCGCGCCCCATTCCTTATTTTTTAGAAGAAGGTAGAGAGTTATTGGCTCCTAGGTGCTTTAATTTTGGCCTATTAGAAACTCTAAAACTAAGGCGTAACACTGAAAGATTGGCTGCAAATATTGGTTGGGGTTGTTTAATTCATTATGATGTATCGATATACCCCATGATGACTATAAAAATTTTCACCACTGCACGCTACAATATTGAAATGGACACATTCTGATTTAGGATAAGTGGCTATGCATATAAGCTAGATTATATTCTCATTCGTCCGCTCTTTGATTTATCTAACACTAATGTTTTGGATGACCATGATAATTTTTATGTGGATGATTATTGGAAGATCCTTACAGGTAAAAACATATTTGACTCTAGGAATGCATCCAATAATTTGTTTCATAGCACCTAGCACTTCTTGACAAGTTTATGTGCCTAATTGTTTTCATAAAATTGAAAGCAACAAGTGCTCAACTAAGGAACTTTTCTTTCTTTAATGCATGGATTGTAAAATTAAAATGAATGTGCCTTATTGCATTTTTCGATCTATTGTGGGTTACATTACTAAGAAAAACTCATATTTTTGAATGACTTACATTATTACTACTTTGGCTTTTCATTACAATCTTGATGTTGATAGTGTGTGCACAGCTAGACCTAATATGTTTGATGTATCTTATTTGAGATGCTTTGAAATTTTGGAGTCCTATTCAATGGAGCTCTGAAATCTTCAGATGCACACTGTTGTTAAGAATAGGAAGGGCAAGGATGTATCCACTTCTCAACCATCCTCCTCTCAGGCACCCTCGGAGCCCTAGGAAGCAGTAGTTGAAGACGAACCAACTGTAGCAGCAAATGTCGACAAGTTCCAGCAAATCCTCAACCAAATGGCTGAAAACCATCAACAAATGACACTGCAAATTAATGAGTTCAGCACCCAAATGAAATAAGTGCATGAGGAGCAATGGTACATCAAAAAGAAATTTGTTAAGCTCTTCTAAACGAAGAACATTGAAGTCCCTTCCCTTACGCCTTTGCCACCACAATCTCCATGAGTTTTCTTACCCTTTACTTTTTATATTGTTTTGTTTACCTTGTCAGTTGTTTTGCTTGTTTGTTTGGTATTGTGATTTGAATTTTAGTTTCCTTTTATGGTTACCTTGTCACATTGAGGATTATGTGTTGTCCAAGTGTAAGGAGCTAACATTTGCTTTGTCAATTACATTGTTTTAGTTTATCTTAGTCACTGTTTGCATTTTGTTAATTAGGATAAATGGTTTAGGCTTATTAGGTTATTGTTTTATGTTGTTTTATGTTAGTAATGGAACCACACTTAAATCACTTTGATTTTTTTTGCTATGAGATTATGTCATGATAGTTGGAATAAGAATGAATGCATGCTTAAACTCGGATTAGGCTACTTGAGTAGAGAGTGAACCATGTTGAGTGATGAAAAATAGTTGGTCGTATATGCTTACTTAGAATTTGACACTTGAGTAATGAGGTATTGTAAAGAGGCATAATGAATTTTTGTTTGAGCCAATATGAGGATTGATCTTATATAACTCCATCTATATTCATTTTATTTCTTTGTTTATGTGATGCTTCTTTAGGTTATTACCTTTAGAACTTGCTTTGAATTGATTTGAGTCTACTGGATGTATGTTTAATAGAGATAATTAAGGCCCTTTTTGTGTTAACCTTTAGCTTAAATGAGTTATCTTTTATTATCCCTTATTACCCTTATTGAGCCTTAACCATTTTGTTTCTTGAAAAGACCCCACATTTTAAAACCCAAAACTCTATTAGCCTACACATCAACAAGCTTAGTAGAGTATTAAGTGATGCATTAGTTTGGGATTTTTACTACATTTTTTTCCGAGATGAGTTAAGTGATACTTCTACTTTTAGATCACATTGCATTTAGTTGCTATTTTGTTCATTGTTTCTTTAATTATATGAAAAAAAGGAAAAACATTTTAGTAGCATCAATAAGTGCGGAGTAAACTATGAAGATCAAACTAAACAAAAACATACAAAATAAGTCCTAAAACACAACAATAATAACTTATTATGCAATCAATGCATGCCAAATACTTAGAAAAACATACACTAATGAACAAATATTAACTTCCCCACATTTAAATCTTTCCTTGTCCTCAACTAAAATCAAACATAACTAAACAATTCCATCACTTCATTTTCACAAAGATCATAACATACAATCCCTCAATGTTTGGCCAACTCAAATGTCAAGCTATTACACTTCATGACTATTTTTCACTAGTGTACATAAGCAAACTCAACTTATGGCACCATTACTCAAAGATAAGTGTAAACATAAAATGAATCTTCCTCACGGGTTCACTCATTTCTCTCAAGTGTTTGATGGTTAGTTTTCTTAGTCATTATTATACTAAGGCTGAACATTAATAAAACGTAAAAAGAGTATCACATATTATATTTTTCCTTATGAAAGAAGTAATCGATCTCATAGACTAAAGTATAGAGATACTTAAACAAATGCATGGGAACGTGTTAGAGAGCAAGTTTATTAAACTAACCCCATATGAGAAATCAATTTGGAACATACTTGTATATCTATAGAAATTAACATTGTGATGCTTATATAAATGATCATTTCACTTAAGGTCTCAAAAGTTGTCTTATATATGGATAGCTATTTTTTAATACTACTTATGACCTATTCTAATCATAGATAATTCAGTCGTTATTCATTAGATGTAACATGAACTATATAGAGGTAGTTAAGCAATGAAGATATGATTCATCAACCTAAAATAATTAGGGAGAATACTATATTATTTTTTATTAGTATTGATTCGGTAAATCCTTGGCAAAGGTGAAATGAAACTTTCTAAATGCTTTATAAATATTATTAATTAAATCAATAGCTAATCGTGGAGAACTAATATGATTGGACTCAAAATATAATACAAATTAATTTCATGCTCTATGTCTAATCAAAATAGAATAGAATTAATTTCATTTTTTATGTTTAATCAAAACATTGTATAACGAAAGGGTTGAATCATACAAAAAATATGCATGAAAAGGTTAGTCAAAACCATTTTGACATTCCTAAATATTTGGAAGGTCATGATGTGTTGCTAGACGTCAATCTTGATTTATAGATATAAATTGTTTAGTTATAGAATTAAAGATAAATTAAAAGAGTTTAATTTTTCAAATTCTAAATATGATTTAGGGTTATATTTTATATCCATTACCAACATATTTCGGTACCTAATAAGTCTCAAATAAAGAACAGGTTAAAAAGAGCAAAGATATTTTAATCAAGTTAGACTTGATTATAAGTTTTAGAAATTCTATGTTTAAATATGAGATATTTAATGAATAAGGATCAATATAGGATATTAGATCTTATTGGGCATAATTGATATTTAATTAGAAATATTTGTAATTATAATTAAAGTTTAATTAAAATTAGAATTTAATTTTAATTAGATTACTAAAATGACTAAAAATTAACATAAATAGGCTTAAGCTCTAATTAAGCTAGCACTTCTTGTTTAACCCTCTCTGTAAGAGTTACAAAGCTCTCTTAACTTGTTATATGGATATCATTAGAGGTTTGATACTTGTTCAGCTATGGTGGCTAAGATGAGTTAGTTTTGAAAATGGCTGGAGGGATATAACAAGAAAATGATCAAGATTTGAAATAAAGTACAAATTAAGATTCACACTAACTATGACATTATTTACTGGACTATCTTAAGTAATATAAATTAAAAAATGATTGGAGAATGTTAAGTTGACGATGAAATTGACATTGATAGTTCATCTTGTTTATTGTGGCAATCAGGTGTTAATTCGTTGATGTTATCACAATCAGAAATATTACCAAATACTTAGGCATGCTTATATTGACAATGAGTCCTTCACTGCATCATCACTATTGTCACCTGTTTGACAACGACAGTGAATCCACCATCAGTTACTGCTTTTGATCATTAAAGTAATCACTTTATTATCATTGCCTGATGTTTTCTTTTTAGTTAGTACACTGGATGGCATCTTCTAGCATTGTGATGAGAAGAAAAAATGGGAATGGCATTATGTGAAATGTAAGTGGCAGCAGTGCAGAAAGGAAAAGGTGACTAGGGTTTCTTTAAGAAGGTAGGTATTTGGTTACTGGAGTAAAACTTTTTACCTTTAGTCTACACCTTGCTTCTTGTAAAAAGTTGATGTAAAAATAATTATATACATTTTATAAACGTTTAGAAGATTTTTTGGAGTATAATTCTCACAAAATGTTTTGTTTATTTGATTTTTTTTCTTTACTAATTTTTAAACTATTTGTCTATAATTTATTTAATTATTTTGAGCAAATATAGGCTTATTGATTCAAAAAGAAATATTTTCACACTCGTTTAAGCTTTTTTGGCATTAATGATATGCTCATATTATGGGAAACATTTCAATATATTATTCAAAAGTGTTGAATATTATTTTTTCTTAAATTCATTTCAAGAAAATGGTTGTAATAAGAACCTTGATTTCTATTCGAACTCTAACACAACAAAATCGTGTGAAATTCTTAAAGGCGTAATTGGATCACCATTGTATGAGGTATGGAATAGACCTAGTGTTACATATTATATTGGTGAATAATATGATACAAAGTCTTCTCTTAGCTAGTTATCAGGGCTTCTCCATCACTATGAGCAAAAATAATGTTCTTTATTAAATGTTCATGCGCCATCACAGATATTTGTTAATCAAATTATAGAATGTTCTACTGAATCAAATTCACAAATATAGTTAGGTGGTTCAAACGTTTTTTAAAAAGCATCACAGAAGAGAAGTGTTTAGAGGTCTTAGTTTTAGTGCCCTACTAAAGGACATTATAAAGCCAATAGCGGATATAAATTTAAATGATTCACCTAATTAATTAATTGCCTTAATTCCTAATAAAGTTCATTGAATTTCATATTTAGTCAAAAAGTGTTAGTCACTTTTTTATTCAATGTTTAAATGATACTTAATATTAGTTGTTTATAACAATTGTTAAATTTTCAAAATGATATGCTTATATCAATGCATTGTTCTTTCAATTTTGATTGTTTACATATATTTCCTATACATATCATACTTGAGATATTCGTAAATAAATACACCTAAATGGAATGATTAATTATTGATAAAATATTATATGGATGATGATTGGAAACTATTTGATATTTTGATTCCATAGATAATAATGAAAAAAATTAAAGTTTATATTTAGAAGATTGCATCAAATTCATTGAAATTGTTAACAGTTACATATTAAATATGTCATTATAGACATATGTGTTTGAGGAAAATGACTACTATATTGAAAAGTTTTTATCATAGAATTCAATGAAGGTGAAACTTGATTGGCGACAATTTAGAAATATGGTAGTATAGAAATCCAATATGTATTGAAATTGTAAAAAGCTCTTGCCACATTAAGTGAAATCATGCATGATAGTCTTTAAGAAGGAAACTATGGCTTAACATAAGAAAAATGTGAGGCATATGGCTTATTTAAAAGAAGTGAAGTAAATCACACATTAATATAAAATTCACGTACAATATACTAGGTACACAAGAAAGCGGGTTGAATTGTGTATTCTTTTCGTGAATACAAAAAATTTAATATATCTTGTTAAGAACTTTTCCAACTGTTAAAAGAATACCACAAAAGTTATACAAAAATAGTTATGTAGTTAAATCGCAAATAACTTCTATAAACTTGTCTAAAAACAAAATAGAATAAAGTGAAAGGTTAGAAGATAGACGCTACGATTTTTATACTGGTTCATCCCAAACTATGGGCTACATCTAGTCCTCAGAGTTTGTCTAAGATTTCACTATACTTTAACAATTTTACAAGTATTCTTTCTTCCATTCCAGAGCCTCTTCAGGTCTCTTACATAAAATATTCTTTATGCTATCTTAGCCTCTCCAGGCTCTTAGCCTTTTATTTCTCTCACTAAAAAAATATTGTGAGCTTTTTTGTTATAGTAGATTTTGCTCCCTAGTATCGCACTTTTGAATACAGATTTTTTCTTTGTAAGTAACACTTAAAAGCTCAAAAGCTTGTTCAATCTTCGACTACGACTAGTATATATAGCCTAAGTCTCCAACTACTTCTTGATTTTTGATAACTGCTTCTTGATTCTTGTAGAACCTGTTATTCAGTTTAGTTCTGTAACTAACTCTAACTAACTAACTGTCTGACGTACTAGCATATCTTCATCTTTGTATCGTCTGTGTTTTCCTCTTCTTCTGTGTTTTTTACTTCTTCTGTGTTTTTTGCTTCTTTTGTGTTTTCACTTCTTTTGTGTTTTCCGCTTCTTCTGTGTTTTGCACTTCTTCTGTAATTTCCACTCCTTCTGTGTTTTCGTTTTTTCTGTGTTTTCCGCTTCTTCTGTGCTTTGTGCTTCTTCTGTGCTTTGCGCTTCTTCTATGTTTTCCGCTTCTTTTGTGTTTTCCACTTCTTCTTTGTTTTCACTTCTTCTATGATTTTCAACTTCTTCCATGTCTTCCACTTCTTCTGTGTTTTCACTTCTTCTATGTTTTTTGCTTCTTCTGTGTTTTTCACTTATTCTGTGGTTTTTACTTCTTTTGTGTTTTCCACTTCTTCTGTGTTTTTCTGCACATTTAACACACTTATCAAAATATTTCATTTATTTCTAATAGTATTATTATTTGATTGTCACCAAAATTAATAATCGTGAAGTCCTCTTGACTTAACAATCTCCACCTTTTTGATGATAACAAATAATCACAACTTTAGAAAGAATAAAGTGAATGAACGATTATTAATCAGATAATGAATAAGAAGACAACAATCAATATACACATGCATATATAAAATACGCATATGAAAAAAATGTAGTCGTTTGTAGTTGTTATTGTTTTCTTTTCTTATCTCTGTTCTCCCCATATACTATCTTCTTTCTACTTCTGCTCTTCTATTCTTTCTTCTGCTCTTCTCCCCCTATTTTTTATTAATCAAAAACTTTATCGAAGATGTTTCATGATGTCAGAAAACATGCGTTGCATATAAGTTTGGATCAACTTAAGGTCTTCTTCAATTGAAACTCCTAGATAGGCTACTTCCTCTTGTTCACCCACTGAGTCACTCAGATCATCAACCTTAGTATGAATTTCTTCAATCTCCTTAACTAAGGCTTCCTGACTCCA
>JANQBM010506043.1:0-17273 GCA_025594535.1 Erythroxylum domingense
TAAAATTTTACTCACATTGTAATAAGTAATTAATCTCCAAAATGATTCTATTATGGTCCCCAAAATTTATTCTAAGGCAAAAATTCAAACCTCATGCTTATTCCATAAACTATTATGCTTAATTTAACGAAAAATTTTAAGGGCCAATAATGTAGCTAGGCTTGCTCTTATCAATTTAGTTCTTAACAGTTTGCATATTCATTGGACTACTCATTTCCTATTGCCTAAGATAGTTATCAAAGAGATTACAGAATCATTAAGGTCTTCCTATGGTCTGGTAAAGCTGAAAATTCAAAGGGTGTAAAAGTAAAATAGGAAGAAATAGATCCTCCCAAGAAGAGAGGGGGTTAGGGACAATTCCCATATTTGTTATACAGATTTTTTTTTTGAATAAAAGGATATGGAGACATTTTGTAGATAAGAAGCTCTATGGATTAAATGGATTGATGAATTCTACCTTAAGAACCACAATTTCTGGCAGATCATTCTTGAAATTTCATACATATGTTAAGCTTGAGGAATCAGTTATATCCCTGGATAAAACATCAATTAGGAAATGAGGAAATCATATGGTTCTGGTATGATAATAGGACAAATTTTAGTCCTCTGATTTTGAGAAATGAAATTATAATTGTGAAAAAATTAACCTTCATTTATTCAAAAGTTTCTTCTCTTATTCAGCATAGAGAATGGTCTACAAATTTATGAGGATTCTCCTTTATAGAAACTTATTTACCTTAACTCTAACACTTGCAAACACAAGACACCATTGCTTGGAATCTTAACTCCAAGGAGATATATACAAATAAATCCTATTATACAAATACAAAACATGTTTAGGAGATGTTCCATGGTATGATTTACTTTCAAAGCACTCTCTAAAACTCAAAGCCTCTTTAATCATTTGGCTTGTGAAAAAAATAGAATCAGAACCAAAAAATAGATGGTTTGGAACTTATGGTCCAATCTGTGTTTTACGCAAGGAAGTTAAGGAAGATAGGAAACATCTTTCTTTCAATGTTGGTATTCTAAAATAGTTTAGAGTAGAGTGATGCATATACTAGTGGAGCATTTCTGAAGCTATGATTGGAATGGAGTCTTAGCCTGGTTATTTTGAAAGCTAATCGATTGAAGCATAATGTAGTGCTCATTAAGACTACTTTCACCACAACCATTTATTCCATTTGGAAGGAAAGGAACAACAAGCTTTACAAGGGAGTAGACATTAGAAAGTACTATATTATGCTTTCTCCTAACAGGAAATGTAGATAGAATCTTTGAAAATGGGTTGCTTATAACTTATATCTTGCTTAATTAAGTTTTTAGGAACTATGATGTAACTATACCTCTATTGTAATATTGTAATAGCTTTGGCTAGTGATAATAAATTTCTCATTCAATTTTCAAAAAGAAACAACTTGAGTGTTAGTGACTTGTTTGGCCCCAAACTTTCCCAAAGCTTAAATCTATGATTGAATTTATATTATATGACTTTATCAATATATTAAAAGACTTGGGGAAAATTATGATGTAAAAAGATCTGAGAGTCATCTCCCTCTTATTAGCATTGATCATTAAGTGGCCTTTTAACACTATATCTAGAGTTGGTTAGTGAATGTTCCAAAAGTGTGTCTTCTAGTAATTACACGAGCATCTATGTTTGAGTATGTAAATCTCCCTCTAGTTAATTATAAATGCATTTTCAATATTTCAGCCCTTGAGCCTCATTATTAGTATAAATTGTCTTCTTTTATTTTTGTTATGTATTTTTTATTAGCCTCACATAAGACGTGTTTTTTTCTTTATGAAAATTATGATGTCTGTAAGCAAGTTATATAGACCCAAATGAAAAATATGTGTTTTTCATGTGTATTAATGTGTCTTAAGTAAAACATCTTAATTATGTAATCATTGTACAATATAGATTTATATCTTGACGAATTTGTTTAGCCTTAAGAAAAAATGTCTCAAGTATATAATTGTCATATAGCAAATATATGTATTAACAAATGTTTTGCGCATAGGGAAAATGTCTTACGTGCACGATCACTCTTTTAATAGATATGCATCTTAAAGAATGCATTTTGCATTGAGAAAAAATGTCTTACGTACTCGATTTCTATTTTAGCAAATCTACATCTTAATAATGCATTTTCCCTTGAGAAAAAACTTCTTACATGCACAATCATTGTTAGCAATTTACTTCTTAAAGAATGCACTTTACATTGAACAAAAATGTCTTATATGCATGACCGTTATTTCAATAAATCTGCATCTTTAATGATTGATTTTTCTCAAGTGAAATGTCTTATGTGCACAATCGTTGTTTGAGCATATATGTATCTTAACGAGTGAATTTTTTCTTGAGTGAGAATATCTTACATATAAGATCGCTACTTTAGCAATGCATCTTGATAAGTGCATTTTTCTTTGAACCAAAATTTCTTTTGAGCGTGATTGTTATTTCAGCAGATTTTTATATTAATGAGTGTGTTTCACCTTGAGTAGGAAAAAAACATACGAGATATGGGTATGGATGATAGTGATTAGACATGTTAATGGGCCGAGCTATATTACAAATTTCACCAAGCTATCATCTTGTTTGGTTTTGAGAAGAACTTGGCTGATGATTGTATATACCATAAGTTTAATAGGAGTAAGTATATTTTTCTAGTTTTATATGTGGATGACATATTCCTTGACACTAATGATATAGGCTTATTGCACAAAACTAAGAGATTTCTATCAAAGAAATTTGAAATGAAAGATCTTAGTGATGCCTCTTTTGTTTTAGGGATTCAGATACATCGGGAGTGCTCTCGAGGTATTATTGGATTATCACAAAAGAGCTATATCAAAAAGGTACTTAAAAGGTTTGGTATGCAAGATTGTAAACCAGGTGATACTCCTGTGTCTAAAGGAGATAAGTTTAGTTTAATTCAATGCCCCAAGAATGACTTTGAAGTTAAGGAAATGCAGAAGATTCGTTATACTTCGGATGTTGGAAGTCTAATGTAGCTTAGGTTTGTACGTGTCTAGATATTGCATACATTGTTGGAATGCCAGGGAGATATTTAAGTAACCTAGGATTGGATCACTAGAAACCATACAAACGGGTCATGCAGTACTTGATAAGAACAAAAGATTATATGCTCACATATAGAAAATCAGATAAACTGGAGATTATTGGTTATTCTGATTCCGATTTTGTTGGTTGCTAAGATAGTAGGAGATCCACTTCGGGCTATATCTACCTACTTGTTGGAGGAGCTATTTCTTGGAAGAGTGCTAAATAGACTCTTATAGCTTCTTCCACCATGGTAGTGGAGTTTATAGTGTGTTATGAGGCATCCAACCATGGGATATGGCTGTAAAACTTTATCATGGGGCTGCGCGTTGTGGACCCTATTGAAAGACCACTTAAGTTATTTTGTGGCAATAACTCGGCAGTGCTTTATTCCAATAAGAATAAGAGCTCAATAAATTCGAAGCACATTAACATTAAGTTCCTAATTGTTAAAGACAGAGGTCAGAGTGGACAATTATCTATACAACATATTGGATTAAACTCCATGATTGCGGATCCACTAACTAAAGGAGTGCCACCTAAGGTCTTTCATGAGCACACTGCTCATATGGGTGTTACATCTTTTCAGGATATATAGTTTCAATGTGAGTTTATATTGTAGATGCTTTTCGGATTAGACTTTTTTTCACTATCATTTTGGATACAGCTTTTAGTTAATTTTTCTGAAGTTATTTTCAACTTTAAAATATTTGGATTATTTCATCTTGGATACAATAGGCCACGATCGTGAAAGAAATATGGAAGCCAGCCCACGATCGTGGCTACTTTGTCACAACCCACGGTCATGGCATTTGGTCCATGATCGTGATAGAAGGGATTGGATGTAGGCCAAGATCGTGGCATGCCAGGTTACAATTATGGCCTATGTCAGGCAGACGCGCAAACAGGAGAAAACATCAATTTTTAAGGGAATTTTTGAACCGTTTCAACCCCAGAAAACCCTAGTGCAGCTCAAAACACACAAAGTATTTAAAGATATGAAGAACACAAGAGAGGGAGCTTTTGCATTAGCCATAATTCAAAAACCCTAAAGAGCTTTATTAAGAGATTGAGAAAGAAACGAATGAAGAGACGTGGAGAAGAAGCCTACGCAAAGTACTTCCTGGAATAGGATGTTTCCCTCTATTGCTGCCTTCGTCATCCATTCCAAGTCTATTTCATGTTTAATTTCAATTTTTATGGTTGTATAGAATTTGAGATAGCCATAAAAGATAGATTCAATGAATGTTGAGGATTTGTCTAAACTCACCTTTGGGATATTTTGTCTTTGATATTAATAAAATTTGATCGATTGCATTTTTATTGAATTTCTTTTGATTTCGATTTTGTAGTTGCAAAATTTGGTAATAAACTGAGAGGGTGAACTGAGTAAAAAATCATTAAATTGGGCTAACGAGAGTTAAATAATTTAATAGATCAAGAATTGAATTAAACCAGTAAATTTGTATAACAAGAGATCTTGCATAGGTTTTCGATAGTTTATTGGACAAATTCATATCTAATTTAGGTTTTGGATAAATTGTGAATTGAGGGATTGCAATTCCCATAATCTGATTCGGGTTTATAAATTAAGGGTAACGATTATAAATTGAGAGAGAGCAATCAACCCTAGGAACTTCTAAAGCGGGTAATCCAATAAATTCATAATCAATTAGGTTTTCATTAAAGTCGGATAAAAATACCCTTTCTCTTAATTAGTAGCTCCTAGGTTGATTCTTGATTGGGTGTTGCATTTGCTATCTTGTTATCATTTTAGAATTTGATTATTGGAATTAATTACGTGATTGAAATAATTTCTTATTTAGTTTTGTTTATTTTGAATTATTACGAATTGAGTTCAGCCTTAGATTTTAAGATTATATTAACCCTCCTCGTAGGATCGACACCTTAAGTACTATGCGAATGACCCTTGCGCTTATGAAATATCGAGGTTAAATTATTAAAGCTTTTTTATTTCAGAAACCTACGATCAAGTTTTTAATGTTGTTACCTGGGAGACGAGAATTTTAGTTTTTATTCTTTCATTTTTATTTTAGAAATTGTGCTCGCATGAACACAAAAGTCACGAGAGGTTCGAGTCGTGTAGCTGAAACTTTAGACTTAGACATCACTCGACTAGAATGAACCATTAGGAAAGCTCAGTGTGAAGAAGAAAAGGAAATCGTGAAATCGACAATAGTTAAGGAATTTTAGCAGAATATGGATCACAGAGCGAGACAGCCCGTTCAAGCGGCTAACCAAGGGTTCAATGTGGCTAACCAAGGAGTAGGTAGATAGCCCGTTCAAGCAACCTCCTTTGAGATTAAACTAGCCCTCTTAAATATGCTTCAACAGAATGTGCAGTTTTATGGATTAGCAAACAAAGATCCTAATGAACATATTGTGAGCTTTCTCCAAATATGTGATACCTTTCGGTACCATTAGATGTCTGAAGATGCGGTCCGAATCAGGCTTTTTCCCTTTACCCTTAGAGATAGAGCAAATGTTTGGTATCATTCCCTTAGCCCAGTCAATGTTACGATGTGGGATCAGCTAGTTTGCGCTTTCTTGGATAAGTATTTGCCTTTGACCAAGACCACTAAGATCATCAAGGAAATTACCATTTTCCAATAAGATGATGGGGAATCGATCTACGAAATATATGAGAGATGCAAGGATTTGCAGAGAAAGTGCCCACACCGCAACTTACCCAAAGAGTTCCTGCTGCAAATATTCTACAATGGAGTAAACCCACCGACGAGAGGCACAATTGACGCAGCTTCAGGAGGATCACTAATGATGAAAACTGATGATGAAATGAAAGAGCTGATAGAGGAGATGGCGAGTAATAGTTACCTTTGGATGAACGAGCAGAGTAGGTAGATTACTTCATTCCGAGAGCAAAACGGAATTTTGGTTGTAGATCAGGTGATTGAAATGCACGCAAAAATTGACAACCTAATGCGATAACTTAACAGCATAAAGGCTTTGTCCTCAGCCTCGGTGAAAGTCGTACAATTAAAGTGAGAACTCTATGGATAGATGGAACATGATACCATGGATTGTTACTTAATAAAGGAAGACAATCCAGAGCAAGTAAACTATATGAGGGTGCAATATAGATGAGGAGGGGGGAAACAATCCCTACTCCAACACCTGCAACCCTGAGTGGAAGAATCACCCTAACTTCTCTTGGATAAATAATGTTGAAGGACAATTCAGGCCATAAGGACAAGCAAGCTTCCAATAAGATAAATCGAGCTTAATGTAATCCAAGTTAGATAGAATTTTAGATAAGCTTGGAACTCTAGATGATGCACAAAAGAAGCTGGAAGGCAAATTTGAGCAATTCACTAAAAACCATGCTTCTTCAATCCATAATATAAAGGCCCAAGTAAATCAATTGTCAAATGCCTTTTCTATGCAAAATTTGGGAAATCTTCCTAACACTTCAGGAACAAAACCAAGGGAACAACTAAAGGCTATTACACTTCGAAGCAAGAAGGAACTTGAACCACCCACAAGGACAATAGAAACTTGAACCACCTACAAGGACAATAGAGGAGCCCATCCAGTCAGTTGAGAAAAATCAAGAAAAGGAGAAAGAAGTGGATATGAGCGAATATCCTCCTTATGTCGCCCATCCACCATATCATCAAAAAATCCCTTTTCCGTAATGATTACAAAAGAAGAAGTTAGAAGCACAATTTGTAAAGTTCGTTGAGAAATTAAAGACG
The DNA here is from genome assembly GCA_025594535.1 of Erythroxylum domingense. NCBI lineage: Eukaryota > Viridiplantae > Streptophyta > Magnoliopsida > Malpighiales > Erythroxylaceae > Erythroxylum > Erythroxylum domingense. The sequence goes on from JANQBM010506043.1 coordinate 6,805, forward strand.
CTACATATCAATCTCTCCTTCGTAGAGGTGTTGGAACACATACATAAATGTGCAAAATTTTTGAAGGACATATTATCAAATAAGTGTACTTAGGAAGATAATCAGATGGTAGCTCTAACTGGCACTTACAGTTCCATAGTCACCAGTTAGATGCCTTATAAATTGAAAGATACAGGGAGTTTCACAATACCATGTGTAGTTGGTGAGTTTGAATTTACAAAGTATTTGTGTGATTTGAGAGCTAGCATTAATCTTATGCCTTTGTCGATATTCAAGAAGTTGGGACTGAGTGAAGCTAAGCCTACATCAATGTTAACTCAGTTGGCGGATCAATCCATTAAAAGACCATTTGGAATAGTGGAAGACGTTCTGGTTCAAGTGGATAAGTTCATTATTCTAGTAGATTTTGTGGTTCTAGATTTTGAAGAAGATAAGAACTGCCCACTAATCTTCGGTCGACCATTCATGAATATAGGAAAGCCATAATTGACATTTACGCAGGGAAATTAACACTTTGAATAGGTGAGGATCAGATCGTATCAATATGAATAAGGCCTTAAAGAATCCAATAACGCGTAGTGTATGCATGAAGGTTGAAATTATGGATAAAAATTTGCAAGAACAAGTTAAGAGTTGCATCGCATAAGTATAGTCAGTGGAGGCAAAGGCAGATAATGGTTATCAGAACCCTGAATCTAAAGGAGATGATGAGATGGAAGAGTCAGAAGTTTCAATACATCAAAATAAATTGGTTCGAATTGAAACACCCATACCACCATCTACAGAAAAACCACTGATACTAAAACTTAAACCTTTACCTGCACATCTCAAATATAACTTTATAGGTGAAGGTCAAATGTTAATATAAATAATCTCTAATCAATTGAATGAGAAATAAGAAATTAAGGTGGTAGAAATTGGCAGGAAGCGAATGAAAGCCATCGGATTGCAAATTGCTGATATTCAAGGCATAAGCCCAAATATCTGCATGCACTGAATAAACTTAAAGGAAGGATCTAGAACGGTGAGGGAGCATCAACAGAGGTTGAGTCTTATCATGAAGGAGGTGGTCAAAAAGGAGATCATAAAACTCTTAAATGCAGGGATAATTTATCCCATCTTTAATAGTGAATGGGTCAGCCCAGTATAATGTATACCTAAGAAGGGTGGAATGATGATAATAAAAACTGATAGTGGAGAAATAATTTCAACAAGAATAGTCATAGGAAGGATAGTATGCAAAGATTATTGCAAACTCAACTCAGTGACTAAAAATGATCACTTTCCTCTTCTGTTGACAGACCAGATGATATAAAGGGTAGCTGATCATTCTTTTTATTTCTTTTTAGATGGATATTATGGATATAACGTTATTTTCATCTACCCTGTTGATCAGGAAAAGACTACATTCACTTGCCCCTATGATACCTTCACGTACAGATGGATGCCTTTTGGACTTTGCAATGCCCTAGCCATATTTCAGAGATATATGATGTTTATCTTCACTGACATGATAGAAGATATAACGGAGGTTCTCATGGATGAATTTTCAGTCTTTGGAGATTCTTTCGACATATGTTTAACTAATTTAGATAGAGTTCTTCAAAGATATGAAGAGTCACACTTGGTGCTGAGTTGGGAGAAATGCCATTTTATGGTGCAAGAGGGGATAGTGCTAGGGCATAAAATCTCACATCAAGGATTTGAAGTTGATAGAGCAAAAACAGAAGTGATAGAGAAACTTCCACCGCTAAGCAATGTAAAAGATGAGCAAGGATTATTAGGTCATGTAAGATTTTACCATTGATTCATCAAAGACATTTTGTAAATTGCAAGACCTTTGACAAACCTTTTAGTCAGGGATGTGCCTTTCTTTTTTGATAACAAGTGCATGTCTACATTCAACACACTAAAGGAGGCATTAATATTAGCACCAATTTTATCACCATCAAACTGGACACTTCCATTCGAAGTTAAGTGTGCTGCAAGTGACCAAGTCATAGGTTGCATATTGGGCCAAAGGAAAGATAAGAAGTTACAAGCGATTTACTATGCCAGTAAGACTCTTGCAAGACCCTAGCCGAATTACACCACTATAGAAAAGGAACTACTCGCAGTAGTGTATGTATGTGATAAGTTTCGACAATATCTTTTGGGTTTAAAGGTAATCATATTTACTGATCACGTGGCACTGAAATACCTTTTCAACAAGAAATATGCAAAAACTAGGCTTATTCGATGGGTGGTACTTTTATAAGAATTTGATATAGAGGTGAGAGATAAAAAGGGAGTAGAAAATGTGGTTGTAGACCACTTATGCAGAATTGAGGGAGGGGAATGCAAGCCAAGTGATGACATTAACGAAACTTTTCCTCATGAAACTATGATGCTACTTGAGAGCTTGACTACACCATGGTTTGCTGATATCACAAATTATGTTGCTAGTGGTAAACTTCCATCAGATCTCTCTTGCCAACAAGGAAGAAGTTCTTACATGATTGTAACCGCTATATATGGGATGAGCCAATTATGTATAGAGCATATGCAGATGGGTTAATGGGACGATGGGTTCCAGATGAAGAAATGTTAGACATCCTAAAGCAATGTTATGAAGGTCAGTATGCTAGGCATTATGGAGCTAACAAAATGATGGCTCGGATACTTAAGAGTGGATTTTATTGGCCACAGTTGTTTAAGGATGCTCAGACCTACGTAGTACATTGTGATCGATGCCAGATAATAGGTAACATCCATAAAATGATGAAATGCCTTTATCCATCATTTAAGAAGTGGAAGTCTTCGATGTTTGGGGCATCGATTTTATGGGTCCTTTTCATATTCAATGGGAAATATGTATATTCCAGTGGGAGTTGATTATGTTTCACATTAATGATGGGAAGGCAGTGCAAAAGTTCATTAAACGGTTATTTATTCATTTTGGAGTGCCACGTACAATAATAAGTGATGGAAGCATACATTTCTGCAACAGATCTTTTGATACCCTCTTAAAACGATATGGAGTGTACCACCGAGTTGCTACATCCTACCATTTGCAAACGAGTGGCTAAGTGGAAGTTGTCAATTGGGGGCTAAAATAAATTTTCGAAAAGACGGTGAATAACTCCAGGAAGGATTGGGCAACAAAGCTAGACGATGCCTTATGGGTCTTTATGATAACTTTCAAAACACCTATTAGAACAACTCCTTATAGGCTCATGTACGGGAAAGCTTGTCATTTGCCGGTCGAATTAGAACATCAGGCATATTGGGCGATTAAAGCATTAAATTTTGATTGGAAACAAGCTGGTTAAAAGAGACTTTTACAACTAGATGAACTTGAAGAGTTTCGTTTTAATAAGTACAAAAACGCCAAACTCTACAAGGAAAAGATCTAAAAATGGAACGATGCTCGTCTCAAACAAAAGGAATTCAAAGTAGGAGACACTGTTCTACTATATAATTCATGACTGAGGCCATTTCTAGGGAAGTTAAAATTTAGATGGAGTGGACTATTTACGGTCATTCAAGTTTTTAATCATGGAGCCCTCAAACTAGAAAACGCTAACAAGGAGACTTTTAAGGTCAACAGGCATCATTGTAAGCTTTATTTGGGAGGAGCAATTCCTAAGGATAAGGAAGTGATTTCCTTATCTTCGAATAATTAAGATGCCTCCATGGATGCAAGGTCGAGCTAAGGACCATAAATTAGCGCATTTAGAAGTTTGTTTGAAATTGTTAGGTGTAGTTAGATTTGTTTTGAGCTTTTAATAAAATGATAGTAATTTGTGGTGGCTCTCAAGACGTTCCATTCCCACCTCCATCTTCATGAGATTTTGTCTAACCCATTTTTCTTTTTTAAATAAGTCTTCATCTTTATTTTTATTTTTATTTTTATTTTCGTTTTCCTTCAATTTATATTTCTTCTTTTCTTATGTGCTTGTTTGACCCCTTCTCACATTGAGGACAATTTGTTGTCCAAATGTGGGGAGGGTTATGTGTTTTGCTTTGTATGTGATTTTGCATATTGTATGATAGTTCTAGGTTGCATTTTGTGATTTGTTTGAACGTGTCATTGTCTTGAACAAAGTCTATTAGGTTGTAAAGAATCATTAGCTCGCAAAAATTAGTAAAATCGGGTCTTCGAATAAATATACAGCTTAATTAGGATTTAGTGTAAGTTTGTCACCCTCTAAATTGTCGCATTCAATCATAATTTGAGGCCTTTTAACTTTAGTAACTTTAATAGTGTTTTTTTATAAAAATGAGTCGATAAAATAACAAAGTAGGCAATAAAATGACATAAAAAAAGTTTTGTTAAATAAATAACTATTTTGCTGACCTTCAGGTTATGAATAGAGCTAGTTGCCAATTGAGAACGTGATATAGCTGAGTAACCGGATCGACACGCATCACAAATGTGTGCCTCCGCATCAAAAAATTGTAATGACGTTCCAACTAAGTAGCTTAATAAAAATATGACTTAGTTGAGTAATCGGATCGACATTCATTACCAATGTTTGCCTCCGTGTGAAAAGACTAAGTTCATGTTCAATAAAAGAATGTTGGTTTTCTAATAAAAAACCCTACCGAACTTGAAATAGCTTGACTTTTCATAAAAACGTACTTAGGAGTAGTTACAGAGTCTGAATGATCAAAGAATTATTAATGTGTGTTTGCAATTAAAAAGAGTAAATAATTAACATTTAGATCTCGATTAATCTGTATATTTAATTCAAAGCCCCTAGACATATATTTTACATATTAATGCTTTGATATAACTTGAATGATTGTGCTTAAGATTAAATTTATATTACGAAGTTGAAGTCATTGCCTCATTACTACATTGTGTGTTGTGTGCTTGTTATGTGTTTTTTGTTTTGTTTGCTTGAGGACAAGCAAACGTTTAAGTGTGGGGATGTTGATAGGTGTTAATTTAAGTGATTAGCATATGTTTAGGATAGAACTATGTTAGTTTATGTGTTTAAGTGTTTTTATGGGTTAGTATAAGTTTTTGAGCTTAAATATGATGTTTCTGAGGTACATCGATGTGTTTGTTAGTATTTCAGGGTCAACATCAAAGAACGGAGAAGTTTTGAAGACTTTCGGGCCAAAACAGTGGCCCACGATCGTGGCAAAATAGGCCACGGTCGTGACAAAAACATGGAAGCCAGCCCATGATTATGACAAAAGACTTTATCACAAAAAGGTTTGGATGCAAGCCACGATCATGGCCTGCATCGGGCAGACGTGAAAACAGGAGAAAGCATCAAAATTTGAGGGATTTTTTGGACCGTTTTGACCTCAAAAAAACCCTAGAGCTACTCAAGATACACAAAATATTTAAAAAACATGAAAAACACAAGAGAGAGAGCTTTTGTATTAGCTATAATCTGAAAACCCTAGAGAGCTTTATCCAAAGATTGAGAAAGAAACGAAGGAATAAAGACGTGGAGAAAAAGCCTACACGAAGTAATTCCCAAAATAGGAGGTTTCCCACTTTTGCTGCCTCCTTCATCCATTCCGAGTCTATTTGAATGTTGAGGATTTGTCTAAACTCACCTTTGAGATACTTTGTCTTTGATATTAATGAAATTTGATTGATTGTATTTTTGTTGAATTTCTTGTGATTTCAATTCTGCATTTGCATAATTTGGTAATAAACTAAGAAGGTGAACTGATTGAAAAATCATTAAATTGGGCTAACTAGAGTTAGGCAATTTAATAGATCAAAAATTAAATCAAACCGGTAAATTTATGTAACGAGAGATCCTACATAATTTTTCAGTAGTTTATTGGACAAATTCATATCTAATTTAGGTTTTGGATAAATTATGAACCGAGAGATTACAATTCCCATAATCTAATTAGGGTTTATAAATTAGGGTTAATGATTATAACACGAGAGATAGTAATCAACCCTAGGATCGTCTAGAACCGATAATCTAATAAATTCATAATCAATTAGTGCAACATCCCACTACTATAAGGTATATACCCAAATATTCAAGAATATTCAAGTACATATCCTATGATAATGGCATGTTAGAAAAAGAAAAACAAATCCAACTTACACATGGCATCATCTAACCTAATCGAAAATCACTAAATTTTAAAACCTATTGATTTCCATCATAAATCTTACATTGTTTCCATCATATACAGAAGTACAAAACCTCTTATAGGTTCTAAAAAAACTACAAAATAATTGCTATAGCACTTCTAGTGTTAGCTGATAGACCTCTGAGCCATTTTTCTATCCAAAAGATTCCTTAAGTCCTGACTACGGAACTAGGTCTCATGTCTCGTACCTGAAAAGCCACATTGTAATTTTTTTATGAGTTTTGCAAACTCAAGGAGTGAACCATCATTGATGAATTCACCGGATTACATATACACATCACATATATCACATATATTCATTCAGAATATAAAATTATTTTTCAAATACTCACACAACATGGCATAACATATGGTCACTCATTACAACTTTGCAAATCATTCATGAATTTCAATCTTATATGAACGCTATATGCATGAGACTCACATTCGTTCTTATTGTTGTGACTGAGTGCCTATCACATACTTATACAAATATTGGCCCATAGGGCTCAGTCAGAACATAATCACAGAGCATAGCTTTACGTGCAGAACATATATCACGGAGTAAAGCTCTACGTGGAAGCACTTCATACTGGAAACTTAGGACACAATGCCTTTATCTGAGCATGCATTTTATGAAATGCAACAAATTTTGAATATCTCATATATCACAATCTTATACAAATGCTCAGACAAGATTTCATAGTCATCGGACCTAATTCTAGCATTCAAATTTCGTTGAGAATCAAATGTTAAATTCATATCAAATCAAGACACTCCTAATATATGCCCAACTATTAAACTCCTCGGACCTCAGGTTCGGAATCCAGAAATAACTCACAAACAGTTTGATAATATTAGAAGTTTAACAAATCAAATTAAATTCAAATCAAATCAATCCTAGGAAATCATCTAGGTTGACTCATAGTACGCTCCAAGAAGCTATTGCCTGGATGGTCTGGCAATATCCTACTAGCGTCTAATGTGCTCCTCTATAACATTCACAACACATTCATAAATATTACTTTGTTGCATAAATGTACAAGTGTTCTTTTATGCACATCAATGTATAGAAAATATGCACAATGCATGTTTAATGAAAATTTCGGGGTATCTTATTGATCTTAATCATCAAAACATTCAGATATCAAAGCCCTCATTAATATTATTTGTATTTATAAATTAGACCATAATAAAACAATGTGAAAATCTATTACATAACTTAATTGACCACTTCAGATTTTCTATTGACAAGATTTCAGGTCAACTTTGCATAATTAATCTGATAGGTATATGACAAAATTAGGCAATACTTCCTTTTAGAAAAATGTTCAACCATGTCTTAAGTTTCTAATGACTCTAAGATCATCTAATTTGATTTAGTATTCTATGAGTTATGCTCACAATACCACTGACTGTGTATATTTGAACATTTGGCTAGTACATAATCGTACCCTCGAATTGTATAAATCATATCTTTCATATCATCTATCCAAAATTTACAAAATTTATGCCAATTTAAAGCTAAAAGAATAAGATAAAATTTGGTGAAGACACCTCAGTCTAATTCAGTCTACATCAACACAGTTTATTCAATAACCACAGGACATGATTTCTGTCCTTGGTAATGCTACGGCCTAAGCTAAGATTCAATTTCATGCCAAATTTGAAAGTCTTAGAGACAGAATTAAAATTAGACTTATTCAAGAAATTTTTATACTTATGCCTCTAGTTTAATCTGAACTAAGAATCAACTTATTTGGAAATCTACAGATCAAGTTATAATCAGAATACTGAAGCATATTCATGAAAATTTTCCAGTTCATAACATTCCAGCAGACTTTCACACTTTCATCCTATCAATCACTTTCAATTTAATTCAGATAGCTCTAAATTTTTATGGAGAGATAAAAATGTCTTAGGAATCCATTGATCTAAGTTTCAAGTCATTTGGAGTTCAGATGAAAAAGTTATAGCCAAAAGACTTAGAATTGTTTAATGAAATACTCTAGTTCATAACCCATACATGCAACTACCACCTTTTCTCTCTCTAGCATGCAAATCTTCATCTTCTTCACCCAAACAACTCTTTCATTTTCATTCATTTTTGTTTTCCAGAAAAAACACAATCCTAATTCGTCGATTCCACATTTCTAACTCCCAAAAACAAACTCTACACAAAATTCGATTATCGCACATGCAACTTAAAATTTCCAGCACATTTTAAACAACTCAACATCAACATCAAAACTACTCCTTTTTTTTTGTTCATGCAAGAACTCATTTTCAACCATCAAAACATCATTTACAACATCCAAAACCAAACTTAAACAGAACTTACTTCATTCAATAGGGATTCAAATAGTTAGAGTGAATCAAAGATACAAAATCAACAAGTTGTTGTTCGGTGATGACTAAACGTAAAGAGAGTTTTGAAAGCTGTACTTTCAGTGAAGAAAAAAAGAGTGGAACAAAGCTGTACCGATTCTTCCACCTAAAACATGTACTACGTGTCCTTGTGCATGTATTACATTTGTCACTTATTAGCAGTCCATGTGTCACCATACATACAAGCCATTTGTCACAATTATATGTTGCCACATGTCACACTATATAATTGGCCCATAAATTAATATTTTTTTAAAATTCACCAAAAATTTCAAAGTATCCTAAATATACCAAGATTGACAAATCACATTTAATAACTTGATTTAATCCATAATTTCCATTTGTAAACCAATTTACCCGAAAATGTCAATGAATGCATGTACAATCATATGAATGTGCAAAAATATGAATGTCATAAATAACTTATGCATGACGTGCATTTTCCTAATTTCACATAAATTTCTCATAATTTATTACAATTAGGTTTTCATTAAAGTCAAATAAAAATTTCCTTTCTCTGAATTGATAGTTCCTAGGTTGATTCTTGATTGGGTGTTACATTTGCTATCTTATTATTATTTTTGAATTTGATTATTAGAATTAATTGCGTAATTGAAACAATTTCTTTTTTAGTTTTGTTTATGTTGAATTATTGCGAATAGGGTTTAGCCTTAGATTTTTGGTTTAAATTAACCCTACTCGTGGGATCAACACCTTAGATACTATACAAACAATCCATGCACTTGCAAAATATCGAGGTTAAATTATTAAAGCTTTTTCATATCGAAAACATGCAATCATAACACCACATGAATCAAGAAAGGGTATTCTTGTTGTGACTCCTAGCCTTATGTAATATTTCACCAATAAGTTTCATGGGATCTGTATCATAGGTTTCTAACTGATGTACCATCCTAGGGGTTATGCCTTAGATCATCCATAATTATACGTGAATTTCTAATGTTAGTACTCCTCAAATATCACTACAAGTTCATAAACTAAGTTTGGATTCAAACAAACACTATGGTAGGTGGCATTATAACACCACATCAATCAAGAAAGGGTCTTTTTGCTATGACTCCTAGCTTCATGGAATATTTCACTGATAAGCCTCATGGGAGCTATATCACGGGTTTCTAACTTATATACCATCGTAGGGGTTTAATATGCCTCAGATCATCTATAGTTATACGTGAATTTTTAGTGTTAATACTTCTCGATTAATCACCACAAGTCACAAAAATTCTTCTCTATTCAAGCAGAAGTTAAAAATTAAACAAAAATTTGACCACTTACCTAGACAAATGGACAATCAAAGAAGATGGACGACAAAAGTGGAAAGCTAGTGAATACGTTGTGAAATTGGCCCTAGTTCGAATCAATTAACCTATTAGAAGAAATGAAGAACCTTAAACCAAAAGGCTAAAGAATCTTAAACTAAAAGGCGTATCACATTAATTAAAATTAAATGTTCATCTAGGTTGATCATACAATTAGCAATACTTGAATGAAAAAATATATGAAAGTAGCTTCTAGGTAGGAAGGTTGAGAAAGTATGTGAAGTAATATATCAATAAAGTTCACCTAAATTGTAGCACCCCACTCCCGCAAGACCCGAACCCGACATCGATGGGTGATATCCAAGTCCGTGCCCCGCCAGGGTGGCGTGTTAAAGCATTCAATCATTCAAAAGTTGGTATAATATTTTTTTATAACTTAACATGCGGAATAATAACTCAAACTAGCCCCACATTCATTCCTCATCATTTTCAATTAGCGTAAATTTTCAATAATCATTCGGGCCCTTCCACAAATACAAAGCACTTAAGTCAGTTTGACTTTATAAATGACAGAATCATTTGTACAAATGCTTATAATACACAATTATATACAGAAATAAGAAAACACTAATGCAGACGCAAACTGATCCCGACCTCTATCCTTCACTTGTATGCTGTAGGTATACTCCCGTTGGCCTTACG
>JANQBM010506256.1:0-17271 GCA_025594535.1 Erythroxylum domingense
GAAGTGAAAAAGTAACTTAGTGAAATTTATCAAGAAAATAGTGAAGAAAGAGTGATGTGTATAAACATGGGATTGATAAACCCCTCAAATGAATCAACTGAGATTCTTAGAAAGAAAGTAAGTGAGTAGTGCAGTGAGTAGGAAACAAATAAGTATAGAAGGCAGGGATAGCCTTATTCCTTAAACAGTAAAGAAAAGAATTTCGAGGACGAAATTTCTTGAAAGGGGGGGAGAATTGTAACATCCCGTTTCCATAGAACGGGTCGGACCAGAGAAACGGGTCCAAGTGAGGTCCAGTCGGGAGTGGGGTGTTACATGTTATGTATTAAGTGTTAATTTGATTGTTTAGTATGTGTTTAGGTTAGGATTGTGTTAGTATGTGTGTTTAAGTGTTTTTTATAGGTAAGTATAAGTTTTGATCTTAAATATTATGTTTTTGAGATACCTTGATGTGTTTTTTAGTGTTTCACGGTCAATATTAAAGAACAGAGAAGTTTCAAAGACACTTGGGCCAAAATAATGGCCTAAGATTGTGGCACAATAAGCCAAGATATGTCAAAAGAATTAATCCAGCCCATGATTGTGACTATATGTAGCCCACGATCATGGCTTGCATCGGGCAAAAATGCACAAATAAGTGAAAACATCAAGTTTCAAGGGATTTTTTGAACGTTCTCGATCCCGAAAAAACCCTAGGGCTGCTTAAAACACAAAAGGTATTTAAAGAACAAGACAAAGGAGATTAGGGAGCTTTTGCATCAGCCACCAATTGAGAAACCCTAGAGAGAGTGCATCAAGAGATTGAGAAAGAGAAGAAGGAAGAGAGACGTGGATAAGAAGCCTACGCGAAGTACTTCCTAGAACAGGAGGTTTCCGGCCGTTGCTGCCTTCATCATCTGTTCCAATCGTATTTCTATTTTTGTTTTCAATTTCATTAATGTATAGAATTAAGATAGCCATTGATGAATAGGATTGTTGAATGTTGAGGAATGTCTAAACTCACCTTCGAGTTGTTTTATTTATGAGTTAATGAAATTTAATTGTTTATGATTTTATTAGATTAATTGTGATTTAAATTCTACACTTGCATAATTCGGTGATAGACTGAGATGGTGAACTGAGTGAAAATCATTAAATTGGGCTAATAAGAGTTAGGTAATTTAGTAGAATGAGAATTAAATCAAATTGGTAATTTGTGCGAAGAGAGTTCTTGCACAGGATTCCCGGTAGTTTTTGGACAACTTCATATCCAATTAGGGTTTTGGATAGATTATTAATCGAGAAATTACAATAGGGTTTATAAATTAGGGTTAATTATTATATCTTGAGAGATAGTAATCAACCTTAAGACCATCTAGAACCAGTAATCCAGTAGTTCATAATCGGTTAGGTTAGCATTAAAGATAAATAAAATTCTCCTTTCTCTCATTTGGTAGTTCTTTAGGTTAATTCTTAATTAGGTGTTGCATTTTCTATTTGGTTATTATTTTGTAATTGATTCTTGAATTTGAGTGCGTGATTAAAATAACTTCTTGTCTTATTTTTGTTTATTTTAAATTATTGTCAATTGTGTTGGTCTTAGATTTTAATATTAAATTAACCCTCCTCTTGGGATTGATGCCTTAGGTACTACATGAACGACCTGTGCATTTGTAGAATATCGACCTTAAAATATTAAAACTTATTCATATTAGAAACCTATGCTAAAGTTTTTGGCGCCATTGTCGGGGAGGCGATTAGTTTAGTTATATAGTTTAAAGCGTTAAGTTAGTTTTTAATTTTTTGTTTTTGTTCTTTCTTTTTTATTTTTGAAATCGTCCTCTTCCATGAACACAAGTGTCACAAGAAGTTTGAGTTGCGCAACTGAAACTGCAAATTTTGACATTACTAGAACAAACCATTAGGAAAGCTCGGCAAGAAGAAGAAGAAGAAATCGTGAAATCAATAATGGCCAAAGAATTCCAACTGAATTTGGACCACAGAGCAACCCAAGGACATCAACAACAGACCCTTATGGACTTCATGAGACCAGGATTCAATGCAATTAACCAAGGCATAGCTAGGCCGCTCATTCAAGCAGCCTCATTTGAAATAAAACTAGCCCTCCTAAACATGCTTCAACAGAATGTCCAGTTTTATAGATTAACAAATGAAGATCCCAATGCACATGTAGTGAACTTTCTTGAAATTTGTGATACCCTTTGATACCATCAGATGTCAGAAGATGTAGTCAGAATTCGACTTGTCCCCTTTATCCTTAAAGACAGAGCAAAGGCTTGGTATCCTTCCCTAAACCCAGCGAATGTCACAATGTGGGATCAATTAGTTTGTGCTTTCTTAGATAAGTATTTCCCTTTGACTAAGGCCACTACGATCATCAAGGAAATTACCAACTTCTAGTAAGGTGATGGGGAATCGATCTACAAAGCGTGAGAAAGATACAAGGATTTACAATAGAAGTGCCCACACCACACCTTACCCAAGGGATTCCTATTGTAAACATTTTATAATGGAGTAACCCCACATACAAGAGGCACGATCGACATAGCTTTAGGAGGATCACTAATGAGAAAGAAGGTTGATGAAGCGGAACAACTGATAGAGGAGATGGCGAGTTATAGATGCCTATAGACGAACGAGCATAGTAGACAAACTACGTCATTTCGAGAGAAAAAAGGAATTATGGCTATCGATCAAATGACATAAATGCAAGTGAAAATCGATAACTTGACGCGACAGCTCAACCGTATGAAGGCTTCGTTTTTAACTCCAGTGAAAGTCGTACAACTCAAGTGTGAACTCTGTAGACAAATGGACCATGATACAGTGGACTATTACATGATGAAGGAAAATGATCCGGAGCAAGTGAATTATATGGGAGCCCAATAAGGAGAAGGAAACAATCCCTACTCCAACACTTATAAACCTGGGTGGAAGAATCACCCTAACTTCTCTTAAACGAACAATGCTAGAGGACAGTTTAGACCTCAAGGACAATCGGGCTTCCAACAAGATAAATCAAACTCAATGGAATCCAAGTTGGATAGAATTTTAGATAAGCTTGGAACTCTAGACATTGCACATTATAATTTGGAAGGAAATTTTGAGCAAATCATAAAGAGCCATGCTTCTTCAATCCATAATCTAGAGGCTCAAATAAATCAATTGTCAAAGGCCTTCTCTATGTAAAATTTGGGAAATCTTCTTAGCACTTCAGGAATAAAACTAAGGGAGCAGCTAAAGGCTATCACACTTTGAAGCTGGAAGGAACTTTAACCACCCACAAGGACAATAGAGGAGCTCGTCTATCCTATTGAGAAAAATCAAGAAAAGGAGAAAGAAGTGGACATGAGCGAATACCCTCTTTATGTATCCCCTCTACCACATCAACCCAAAATCCCTTTTCCTCAACGATTTCAAAAGAAGAATTTAGATGCACAATTTGCAAAATTTATTGAGAAATTAAAGACACTACAGATAAATCTCTCCTTTGTAAAGGCGTTGGAACATATGCCTAAATATGCAAAAATTTTAAAGGACATATTATCAAAGAAGCGTCCTTGGGAGGATAATTAGACAGGAGCTCTAACTGGCACCTACAATTACATAGTCACCAGTCAGATGCCATGTAAATTGAAAGATCTAGGAATTTCACAATACCCTATATGGTTGGTGAGTTTGAATTTACAAAGTGTTTGTGTGATTTAGGAGCAAGCATCAATTATGCCTTTGTCGATATTCAAGAAGTTGGGACTGGGTGAGGTTAAGCCAACTTTGATGTTAATTCAGTTAGATGATCAATACATTAAAAGATCATTTGGAATAATGGAAGACGTTCTGATGCAAGTGGACATGTTCATTATTCTTGTAGATTTTTTGGTTCTGGATTTTGAAGAAGATAAAAACTGCCCACTGATCTTAGGTCAACCATTTATGAATATAGGAAAAGCCATAATTGACATTCACAAAGGGAAATTAACACTTCGAATAGGTGAGGATCAGATCGAATTCAATATGAATAAGGCCTTAAAAAATCCAATAATAAGTAGCGCATGCTTGAAGGTTGAAATTATGGATCAAAATGTGCAAGATCCAGTTGAGAGTTGCATAGCAGAAATACATTTAATCGAAGCAAAGACAAACATTGGATATCAAAATTTTGAATCTAAAGGAGATGATGAGATGGATTCGGATGTTTAAATGCATCAAGATAAATTGGTTGGAACCGAAGTACCCATACCACCATCTACAGAAAAACCATCAACATTAGAGCTTAAACCCTTACCTACACATCTTACGTATACCTTTATAGATGAAGGCCAAACGTTACCGATAATAATATCCAATCAATTAAATAGGAAACAATAAAGTAAGGTGGTAGAAATTGTTAGGAAGCAAATGAAAGATATCGAATGGCAAATTGTTGACATTTGAGGCATAAGCCCAAATGTTTGCATGCACCAAATAAACCTAGAGGAAGGATGTAGAATAGTGAGGGAGCGTCAATGGAGGTTGAATCCTAACATGAAGGATATGATCAAGAAGGAAATCATAAAACTCTTAGATGCAGGGATAATCTATCCCATCTTTGATGGTAAATAGGTTAGCCTAGTATAGTGTGTACCTAAGAAGGGTCGAATGACAGTAATAGAAAGTGATAATGGAGAAGTAACTTCAACAAGAACAATCATAGGATGGAGAGTAAGCATAGATTAATGCAAACTCAACTTAGTGACTAAGAAAGATCATTTTCCTCTTCTGTTTATAGACCAGGTGACAGAAAGGGTAGCTGTCATTCTTTTTATTGCTTCTTAAATGGATATTTGGGATATAATCAGATTTTCATCTATCCTAAAGATTAGGAAAAAACTACATTCACTTGCCCTTATGGTACCATCGTGTACAAAAGGATGCCTTTCAGACTTTACAGTGCCCCAACTACATTTTAAAGATGTATGATGTCGATCTTCACTGACATGATAGAAGATATAATGGAGGTGTTCATGGATGATTTTTTAGTTTTGGAGGTTCTTTCTAATTGTATTTATCTAATTTGGACAAAGCTCTTCAAAGATGTGAAGGGTCACACTTGGTTCTGAATTAGGAGAAATGTCATTTTATGGTGCAAGAAGGGATAGTGTTAGGGTATAAAATATCACATCAAAGATTCGAAGTTGACAGAGCAAAATTAGAAATGATAGAGAAACTTCCACAGCCAAGCAATATAAAAGGTGTGTGAGGATTTTTATGTCATTCAGGATTTTATCGTCGATTCATCAAAAACTTTTCGCAAATTGCAAGACCTTTGACAAACTTTTTAGTCAATGATGTGCCCTTCTTATTTGATAAAAAGTATATGTCTGCATTCAACACACTAAAGGAGTCATTAATATCAGCACCAATTTTATCACCACCAGATTGGACACTTCCATTTAAAGTAATGTGTGATGCATGTGACTAAGCCATAGGTTGGGTTTTAGGCCAGAGGAGAGATAAGAAGTTGCATGTAATTTACTATACCAGTAAGACCCGCCTAGGACCTCAGCTGAACTACACCACTACAAAAAAGGAACTATTAGCAGTAGTGTACGCGTGTGATAAGTTTTGACAATACCTTTTAGGTTCAAAGGTAATCGTATTCATCGATTACACGGCATTAAAATACCCTTTCAACAAAAAATATGCAAAACCAAGGCTCATTCGATGGGTGTTACTTTTACAAGAATTTGATATAGAGGTGAGAGATAAAAACGGAGTAGAAAATATAGTTGCAAACCACTTATCCAAACTTGGGGGGGAATGCAAGCCAAGCGACGATATTAACGAAAATTTCCCCTATAAAACCCTTATGCTACTTAAGAATTTGACTACACCATGGTTTTTCGATATCGCAAATTATGTTACTAGTGGTAAAATCTCATCAGATCTATCTTACCAATAAAGGAAGAAATTCTTGCATGATTGTAATCGTTATATATGGGATGAGCCAATTTTATATAGATTATGTACTGATGGGTTAACACGACGATGTGATCCAGAGGAGGAAATGCTAGGCATCCTAAAGCAATGTCATGAAGTTCAGTATACTGGGCATTATGGAGCCAACAAAACAGTAACTCAGATACTTGAGAGTGGATTTTATTAGTCACAGTTGTTTAAGGATGCTCAGACCTTCGTAGCATAATGTGATCGATGCTAGAGAATACGTAACATCTCTAAAAGAGATGAAATGCCTTTATCCAACATTCTAAAAGTAGAAGTCTTTGAAGTATATGGCATCAATTTTATGGGTACTTTCCCATCTTTAATGGAAAACGTGTACATTCTAGTGGGAGTTGATTATGTTTCATGTTTGGTCGAAGCAGTAGCATATCCAACCAACGATGGGAAGGCAGTGCAGAAGTTTATTAAACAATTATTTAACTAGTTTGGAGTGCCACGTATGATAATAAGTGATGGAGGCACACATTTCTGCAACAGATCAACAACAATATTTCTAATCAATCTCAAAATTTCATAATCAATGAAATCGAAATAAAAACTAGAAAATACTATTGGAATGGATCTCAGAGGTCGCGACTACGAGAAACTACCTGTTCTGGGACGTATGCCGCATCAAGCGTATCTCCGTGCCTCTCTTTCTTCGTCTCCTTCCTCGATCGCCTGATCTCTATCTAGGTCTCTCTCAGATTTTTGGTAAAATCTCTCTTTTGTGTAGCTCTCTCAGCTCTCTAATGTCTACTGGCAGCTGTCACATCATGTACTATTTATTCTGTGGAAGCCCTAAGTCGAACTCAGGATCAAAACGATCCAAAAAATCACTCAAATTTTGAGTTTTTGCGTCAGCTTGACACAGGGCACGATCGTTGCCCTGCCTTCCATAATCGTGGCTGGCACTTTTTCCTTTCTATCACAATCGTGACCTAAAGTGCACGATCGTGGCCTGACTTGATGCTCTCTGTCACGATCGTGGCTCCTGGTGAACGATCGTGGCCTGGCTGCCTCTGGTTTTTCCTCTTCTGTCATGATTGTGGCCAATGTGCACGATCGTGGCCTGTGTCTTTTAGCCTGAAACTCTTTAAATCATCACTGTTCTTCTCTGTTTACCCTGCAACACTAGCACACACATCAAAGTACCTTAAAAGTATACAATTTAAGCTCAAAGATTAAAAGTATACAATTTAAGCTCAAAGGTTTAAACTAACCTATAAAAACATTTAAACACAAAAACTAACTTAATTAAACCCTAAATGCATACTTAACACTCAATTTAACACAAAATGAATAACAAATTAAACCCTAAAATATCATACAAAACATTACTATCAAAATTCCCACACTTAAACGTTTTCTTGTCCTAAGGCAAACAAAACAACAACTTTTAACAAAACAAACACGCCATGCAATAATGTGACAATGGCTCTAATTTTCATGAACTAAATTTAATCTTGGACACACTCTTTTGAATTATGTCAAATCATTAACATGCAAAATATGCGTTTAGGAGCTTTGAACTCAATATACAACTAAATCAAGACTAAGTGTTAACCTATTTACCCATTTCAATTGTGCACACACATTAATAATTTTTTGGTCCTTCAAACTCAGTAACTGTTCCTAAGTATAGTTCCATGAAACTTCAAGCCTATTACAAGTCTGGTAGGTTTTATTTAAACACATTTTTTATTTTTATTTATGTATTATTATTATTATTTATTTTATTTTCTAACTCGGGACTTAGCCTTTTACTCGAAGGCAAATATTTGTGATGAATGTCGATCTAGTTACTCAACTAAGTCATTTATTAACAGCTTAGTTGAATTACGCAGCACACATTTATGATGCATGTCGATCCAGATACTTAGCTACTTTACATTTTCAACTAGCTACTAGCTCTATTCATAACTCGAAGGTCAGCAGAATAGTGATTATTGAACACTTATTAAACCTTTTTTTATTGCCTACCTTATTGCTTTTAACTATTCGTTTTCATGAAAAATACTAGTTGAGCTACTTAACCTAAAAGGCCTCAAATTATGAATGAATGTGACAATCTATAGGGTGCTAAATTTACACTAAGTGCTAATTAGGCTGTATATTTATTCAAAGGTCCCCTAATTAACTAATTTCACAAGCTAATGATTGTTCACAATCTAATAAACCATGTCCAAAATTTAAAAAAAATCACTCAATTTAAGTCATTGACGCATTCACACACTTCACACCATGCAACCTAATACTATCATACAGTATGCAAAATTCACATACAAAAGAAAAACACATAATCCCTCACCACACTTGATCAACACATTGTCCTCAATGTGAGAAGAAAACACACATAACACATACACAAACAAAATGTGAAAACAGAAATTTAAAATAATAATGAACAGATAAAATTAACGATAAAAAGAAAAATAAAACATAATCAAAAAATAAACAACACAAAACAAAAAAGAAATGGAGAAAAATTATGGGTTAGATTTGGATCCTAAGGAGATGGGGGTGGTGAGGGTGTGGGAGGTAGTAATTGAATACCCTGAGCTTTGAAATACCGATGGAGTCAGTGAATCTCTCGGCTCTGGCATCTTTGTGTACGCACTACTTCCTTTAATGTTCTATTGGTTTCGGATATCGTATCCAAAACTGTTATCCAGTGTTGGTCCTCTTTTTCCTCTTCTTCCGATTCCTCACTTATTGATGCTTCCCGTACCTACCTAGGTGGCACGGAGCTCGAGCTTACCTGACCCGTCCTGGTCCACATATTTATCCTTTCATTTATTTCCCGCAGACTCATATTAGTGGAGTGAATGATCTCTGCCCGAAATAGATGATGGTGGTCAAGGAATTCAGGCAGATGCACTATTAACCCCCTCCGATCCAGACCAAACTGCTCTGCAATGGCAGAAACCACGTACCCCATTCCAAGATGGTTGCTCTACTTTTGCAGAACTGTAGTAAGAGCATTCAGCACATGCGTAGATATGCATACCAAAATACTATGGTCCATGTACCACAGTATGAACAATTCCTTGGTTGAACACTTGTTGGACTCTGATTTGTCAAAGGCCAGCTGGCGCATAAATTTGTGCAGCAGCAAGTGTTCATGGGACCGGATAATATTGTTGTGGTCATTTTTGGCATAAAAATGCTCAATGCTGGTTAACTCATGCCAGTATTGGGAGGGATGGAAGTCATCATGTTGGTCGACAATAGTGGATTCAGGGAATCCACATATGTCGCACATAATCTCTACCGTTAACTCATACACTCGCCCCATCAATCTAAACCATAATTCCTTTGTGTTCTTGGGGTCAAAGGTTAAGGACGTGAAAAATTCTAGGGTAAGCTCTTCATAAATGGGGAATTGGAATCTAATAAATTAATCCCACTAGATTCTCTCTACTAAGTTTTCTATCCATTCACGCACTTCTATCCATGTATCAAAATCAAAATATTTAGGCACAACAGTTTTCCTAGAACGAAGTGAACGGAAACGAATACCTTCTTTCTTGGTGTAAATAGGAAATGAAGCTCCAAAGTCTGCTGCTACCCCGTCCCGCAACTTATTATGCTCTATGAGACTCCCGTTAGGCAGTTTGCTTGATACGAGGCATGATTGGGTTGAAATTGGAAAGTTGACGATTGAAAAATTCTAGAGAGATGTTAGAGTGTTTGAAAGATGGAATTCTAGAGAGATAAAGTAAAAATGAAAGTGAAGGTGAAAGTTAAGTAAGAATTGAATAAATAGGTGGTAAAAAGGGTAAAATGGTAAAGTTGTGACTTAAAATTCTCGTCCCCACCTTTTTGTACATAGTCGCAGGCCACGATCGTATCGTGGCCAGTTCCTATATCCTGACACCAAGACATTCTTGTTCCAATTCTTTTGCGTCTCTCAGTTTGTAATTCTTCTTCACTTCTCTTAACACGCTTGCATACTCTTCCCAATGATTTCGAAATCCTATTCCCCTTTTTGCTTTTGTTGAACCAAACAAGAATGAACCTAACTACGAAATTCAACTAATCTAACAAAATTAAACAATAAACTAATTTTTCCATGGGTTGCCTCCCATGTAGCGCTTTTTTTAACATCGGTAGCTCGACGCTCCTTTTAAAGCTCACGATGGTTGGAATGATTGATTTGATGGTAGCATAATTATTAATCTCAAAGTCTGAATATTTGCTACCGTATTGCAACTACCACCTTCCTTGGAATTTTCTTTACCTTGCCTTCTCCTTCACGAGCGCTTCTTACAGAAAACATTTATAGGATTCTCAATGTCTTCCCATTCTCCTCTAGGTTCGGGTTTGTTGCGATCCACTGGAGTTGAAGGAGCTCCATATTCTTTAACAGTCACCTTGAAGGCCAGTTGCTCCTTCCCTACTCGTAAAGTTAGTTTTCCCCCATCCACGTCAATCATTGATCACGCAGTGGCTAAAAACGGTCATCCAAGAATCATCGGAGTATCCTCATCTTTGTTGATATCTAAAATATAGAAATATGTGGGAAAGAAAAAATTACCGACCTTGATCGGTACATCTTTTATGATTCCCATTGGTCTAAGTGAAGTCCTATTAGCCGTCTTAACTAAACACTTTATGGGAACTAACTCTCGTAACCCTAATTTAAGACTGAGAGTGTAGGGCATCACATTTATAATTGGACCTAATTCTGCGAATGCCCTATCTATGATGATCTTGTTGATAATGCAGGGGATGAAGAAGTACCCTGGATCATCCTTTTTCACTATGTTGGGGGTGTATTCCAGTATTCGCTCCTTCCCCTTCCCTGTGACAGACTATTGTAATTTCAATTTAGATTGTATTCGTTCTGTCACTTCCTCGACTTTGTTTGGCTCGATTTCTTATAACGTTCCTGCTCCCCTCTTAGCATATAATTCCTTCTGAGCAAAAACTTGGTGCTGAAATACCCTTCAAGTTACTTGTAGCGATTTGCTCACAGTCTCACTTAGAAGGTCATCTTTGACTACTTGACCTTCTCCTTTGTCTACCTCTTCCAGCTCCTCGTCCTGAGTCTGGCTTACAACCATGATACGCTCCTTTAGGTTCAACTCGGTGTTACTTGGAAGAGTTCCAGCATTTCAAGTTGACATTTCTTTTGCGAGCTGCCCCACTTAGACTTCTAAATTGTGGATAAACGAAGCATGATTCTTTGTGACTTACTTAAATTTACTCTCAAGCCTCCTATGTGCTTCTTTCATTCCTCCTATCTTATCCAAAATTTTGTCCAATTTCAAATCCATCGAGCTTGTTTTTTTTGTTGGAAGCTCGATTGTCCTTAGGGTCTGAACTGCCCTTCATTGTTGTTGTTAAACCAAAAGAAGTTTGGGTGATTCTTCCACCCAGGCTTATATGTGTTGGAGTATGGATTATTACCTCCTCTACGTTTAAATTAAGCTCCCATATAATGAACTTGCTCCGGGTTGTCTTCTCTCATCAAAAAACAATCTACCATCTCATGATCCAATTGACCGCATAGCTCGCAATTCAATTGCTCGGCCTTTACCGTAACTAAGGATGATGCCTTCATATTACTGAGTTTTCACGTCAAGTTGTCAATCTTAGCTTGCATTTCTGTCATCTGATCAACAACGACAACTCCCTTCTGCTTCCTAAAGTTAGTATATTGCCTACTACGTTCACTAGCCCATAAGTAGCTATTATTGACTATCTCCTCTATTAAGTCCTTTACTTCATCGACCATCTTTCTCATTAATGATCCTCCTGACGCCTCATCGATGGTGTCTCTAGTCTGTGGGTTTACTCCGTTATAAAATGTCTGCAGCAGGAACTCCTTGGGTAAATTATGGTGTGGGCATCTCCTCTATAGATCCTTGTAACTCTCCCATGCTTCATAAATGGACTCCCCATCACCTTGTTGGAGAATTGTAATTTTCTTGATAATTTTGGTGGTCTTTGTTAGTGGGAAGTATTTATTTAGGAAGGCACGTGCTAATTGGTCCCATGTCGTAATATTAACGAGGGGCTCAGTAAATGATACCAAGCTTTCGCTGTATCCCTAAGCGTAAAGGGAAACAACCTAATTCTCACTGCGTCTTCCAACATCTTGTGATACCGGAAAGTATCACAGAGCTCAAGAAAATTCACGATGTGAGCGTTCGGGTCTTCATTTGCAAGTCCATAGAATTGGACATTTTGTTGAAACATGTTCAAGAGGGTTAGCTTGATTTCAAATGAGACCACTTGAACAGGCGGTCTAGCCACTCCTTGGTTAGCTGGATTGAACCCTGGCCTCATAAAATCTATGAGGGTCCTCTGTTGTTGCCTACCAGGGTTGACTTCTTGATCCATGTTTCTTTGGAACTCCTCGGCCATTTGCACTTTCTCGAACTCTTGTTCTTCTTTTCGCCGAGCTTTCCTAAGGGTTCTTTCTAAACATATTATGTTTAAACCCAACATCTCAATTGTGTGAGTTGAACCCTTCGTGACTCTTGTGTTCATGCAAGAGCAGGATTCCTAAGTAAAACTAACGAAAAACAAAAATTAAAATTAAAAACTATCCTAACGTCTTAAATTATATAATTAATTGCCTTCCTCTATAACGGCGCCAAAAACTTATTTACCTAAGGATACACACGCTAAGTTTTACTATTTATAATCTCGGTAAATTCTGCAAGCGCACGGGTCGTTCGTGTAGTACCTAAGGTATCGATCCCGTGAGGAAGGGAACTAGTCCTAAAATCTAACAGCAATTAAGCTCGCAATTCCTAAATTAACAACTACTGCATAAATTAAGATTAATAAAGAATCAATTATGAAAAATTAAAACACCAATATAATGAACAAAAGCCAACTAACACAAATAATCCGAATTTCAATCTAGAATTGACCAATTGAGAGAAAGGGGAAATCTATTCGAAATTAAAGAAAATCTATCCAATTATGAAAATCTAACCAATTATGAAATTTCCGACTTAACAGGCCTAGACGATCCTAGGGTGAATTACTCTCTCTTGAGTTATAATTCTTAACCCTAATTGATAATTCCTAATTCAAATTATGGAAATTACGATCTCTCGATCGACAATTGGCCCAAAACCTAAATTAGTTTTGTCATTGTCTATTAACCTACCGAAAATCTATGCTCAATCTCTTGTTACACGACTCTACTGGTTTGATTCAATTTTCTACCTATCTATTTACCTAACTCTCGTTAACCTAAATTGATGATTTTCACTGGCTCACCCTCTCAGTTTATTGCCAAGTTATGAAGAATCAAATTGAATCATAATTAAATCGAATAAAATACAATCAAATCAATTTTATCAATCTTAAGAATAAAAACCCGAAGGTGAGTTTAGACAAAAAAATCAATACTCAACAACCATATTTCTAATCAATCTCAAAATTTCATACATCAATGAAATCGAAATAAAAACTAGAAAATACTGTCAGAATGGATCTCAGAGGTCGCAACTGCGAGAAACCACTTGTTCAGGAAGTATGTCGCATCAACCATGTCTCCGTGCCTCTCTTCCTTCGTCTCCTTCTTCGATCGCCTGATCTCTATCTAGGTCTCTCTTAGATTTTGGACAGAATCTCTCTTTTGTGTAGCTCTCTCGGCTCTCCAATGTCTATTGGCAGCTATCACATCATGTACTATTTATTCTGTAGAAGCCCTAGTTCAAACTCAGGAGTAAAACGGTCCAAAAAATCACTCAAATTTTGAGTTTTTGTATCAGCCTGATGCAGGGCAAGATCGTGGCCCTGCTTGCCATGATCGTGGTTGGCACTTTTTCCTTTTTGTCATGATCGTGGCCGGAAGTACACGATCGTGACTTGACTTGACACTTTCTGTCACGATCGTGGCTCCTGGTGCATGATCGTGACCTGGCTACCTCTGGTTCTTCCTCTTCTATCACGATTGTTGCCAATGTGCACGATCGTGGCCTGTGTCTTTTAGCCTGAAACTCTTTAAATCATCATCGTTCTTCCCTGTTTATCCTGCAACACTAGCACACATATTAAGGTACCTCAAAAATATACAATTTAAGCTTAAAGATTCAAACTAACCCATAAAAACACTTAAACACAAAAACTAACCTAATTAAACCCTAAATGCATACTCAACACTCAATTTAACACAAAATGCATAACAAATTAAACCCTAAAATATCATACAAAACACTACTATCATAAATCAAATCGGTAATTTGTGCGATGAGAGGTCTTGCATAGGATTCTCGATAGTTTTTGGACAACTTCAGATCTAATTAGGGTTTTAGATACATTATTAATCAAGAGATTACAATTCCTATAATCTGATTAGGGTTTATAAATTAGGGTAATGATTATAACTCGAGGGAGAGTAATCAACCCTAGGACCATCTAGAGCCAGTAATCCAGTAGTTCATAATCTGTTAGGTTAGCATTAAAGATAAATAAAATTCTCCTTTCTCTCATTTCGTAGTTCTTTAGGTTAATTCTTGATTAGGTGTTGCATTTTCTATTTGTATATTTCGTAGTTGATTCTTAAATTTGAGTGCGTGATTGAAATAACTTCTTGTCTTAGTTTTATTTATTCTGAATTATTGTGAATTGTATTGGCCTTAGATTTTAGGATTAGATTAACCCTCCTCATGGGATCGACACCTTAGGTATTACGTGAATGACCGGTGCACTTGCAAAATATTAAGGTTAAAATATTAAAACTTATTCATATCAGAAACCTGCGATCAATGAACTATAAAGAAGATATTTTAACTTTGGTATAAAGATGTCAAAATCTGGAAAATTAATGAAGGAAATGGATAAGGACTTTCGGATAACCCATCCTACAATCGCGAGAAACCTTCACGATTGTGGGAATTTCATGGCAGTGAAGAAAATGCCCTTTCATGTGATTCTTGAACCAATTAAGGATAAGGTACTTAATTATGATGCATTTGGACTTAATTGAGGCTTAAATGAACCTAATTTGATGTTGGAAATGTTGGTTAAATGTTTGATAAGTTTTGATTGATAATTGACGTTATACTTTAAGAAAAAGATTGTTTGATAACAATGTATCTAAGTTTGGAATGAAGGAGTGTTAAAGGAATGCAGATGTTCATATGAATGCAAATGTATTCCAAAGGATATAAATAATGCATTAGGAATGAATGAATGAGAATTGGGAATTATATGAATATTTGTAATGCTATAAAAGAGTTAGTAGATGAATGGTTAATGAATTGAGCATGATCAAGTGTACTTAAGGTATTAACCTAATTGCAAACTAGCTACGTACAAGCTATGATGTTTGAATGATCATGAATTGTGATTAAGGAAACATACCCAGGAAAGTCATTGAGCATGCATTGAATATGGCACATATATATATGCATAATTGACTATGTATTTGATTGAGTGACTTTGTAATGTGAATTATGTGTGAATTGTATGATTTTAGACACTTGAGACGAATGCCATCATCCAAACATTGCCAGTCCATCCAGGCAATAGCATAATTTGAAGCATATTATGAGTCAACCTATATGTTCTCACTAGGATTGACTTATTTATATTTATCTTTCAGTTATTGAACTGTTAATGATCTGATTGTGATAATTTCAGACATTAATAGTTTGAAGAGTTTGATATTTAGGAATGTATTCAGGGTGCTTTTTTTGTATATGATTCTAAAAGATTTTTGAATACTCAACATAAATGTTGAATGTCGGACTTAAGTCCAATGAACATGAGACTCTGACTGTGCATCATGAATAAATGTTATTGATGGAATATTTTGTGATTTGATGCATCACATTGATATGCATGATTAGATAAAGGCATTGTGATCGGAGTGGCTAGTCTAAAAGAGCTTAAAACTCAAAAATCTGCATGTAGAGCCTAGTTCTGTGATTAATGAGCCCAATATCTACAATGGGTACGAGACAGTATCTGAAAAGAGCCCGATATTCACAACAAATAAGGGACAGTGAAAGGCGCTCGATCACAACAAATAAAAACAAATGTGGAGTCTCATATACATATACATTTGTATATATGTATATATGACTATGAGTCCATTTATGAAATTGTGATGATTAAGTGATATTCCATACATGTGTATTTGTGGATAATGTGATTGATTGGGATAAATGTTCAAATTATGTTTAAAAAGAGTATATGAATTGTGTGACATTCGTTATGTCTTATTGAGATAAGGAATGTTGTGAATTTGCTTATATGTGAGATATTTATGTATTTGACATGAGTGAGCTCATCAATGATGGTTCACTCACTAAGTTTGGAAAACTCATCAAAATTACAACGTGACTTATCAGGTACGAAAAAGGAGACCTAGTTCCTAAGATACTCTAAAAGAACATTTTGGATTAAGAAATGGCTTAAAGGTCTATCAGCTGACATCTGAGGAATAGTAGAGCATTTTATGTAGTTTTCTTATGTCATGTAAAACTTGTGTATAAAGAGTTGTAAACTCTCATACATTCTGGTAATGTAAATATTTGTTTTATTGACTACAATGTAAATTATCTTAATAAATGAAATGAGGAGTTGAGTTTTAAGTATTCTGTTATCTGTATGATGCCATATAAGTGGTTATGATTGCTCTAACATGTCATTGTCATAGAATATGTACTTGAATGTTCTCTGGATGTTCGGGTATATACTCTATGTTAGTGGGGTGTTACAATACATCTCTCAGTGTCGTTTATAGTGATGGTTAATGGCGAGCTTTCAAATATCTTCAAAGTAGCTTAGGGGTTGACGTAAAGAGACCCATTGTCCCTCTGTCTCTTTGTAATCGTGATAGAGATCCTGTGTAGAAGCACTTCACTGAACATTATAAAGACTCCTGCTTTCAAGTTTCATTATAGATGCATTCAACTCCAAATTTCTTAGTTATTATTTGTTTATGATATTTTAATGCTTCGTGGAGCAGACTATAAATCAATCAACCTGCTCATTAGATCATTAGAGACCTTTAAGGAAGTTTTAGAGATAAGTTTTAGGGGGTGCTTGTTTGGGGGGTATGGGTATGGAATGAAAATTGATGTTTGGTATGAACCTATCATTAAAGACCTAAGAATTTCATTCCTTGGTTTTGAGCAATCCTCTATTCCTCTCATAATCTAGAGAAATGGAATAGAGGAATGAGAGTGATTGGTATGTTTTTAATTTTTTATATATAGAGGATAGATAAAAAGTATAATTATGAGCCAAATAACTTCATAAGTAAAGCTTTAATTTCAATAATCAAATTTATGGTGAAATCAATTAAAT
>JANQBM010506360.1:0-17269 GCA_025594535.1 Erythroxylum domingense
AGTGATAAGGGATGTAATTGAAATGCCATTATTTTGGAAAAGATGAATAAATCATCAGCAAAATTCAGACATAGAATTCTTAGCTTCTTACATAACTAGATGATTAGTGATATGCCAAGTTTTGATAAAGAAATTTGCATTGAGGCCATCAAGGCCTAGTACCTTATAAGGATGTAGAGATTTAAAAGACTTTTTACTTCTTAAGCAGTCATGGATTGAGCTAGAAGGTTGGCCTTTATAGGAGAAATATGATCTTGTATGATTTCTTTAATTAATTTTGGAGTTGAATGTGAGCTAGCATTGGAGCTTAGGATTTTAGAGAAGTGTTCTTCCGTTACATTTAAAAGTTGGATTTGAGTTACTAGGATAGCACTTGAGTTTGAGATAGATGCAATCCTATTAGTAGTTTTTTAAGAAACAATAGCTTTATAAAAAAAAATTAGGTTCTTGTCTCCTAGCTCAGTACATATGATTCTAGACCTCTGCTTCATCAAAGAATGATTAAAATTTACAACTTGACATAGATTGCACAAAGCTTGTATTTCCTTGTTTTGACGATTTGTGGAAAGGGGATTTTTATAAAGCTTAGATTAAGTTTTTTCTAGAGCATTTTTTATTGTTTACACAAGATGATATGTGTTACCTATATTCTGCTTGTAAGATAATTTAAGCTCTTCTCTAACTTTGCTTAATTTCCTAGTAAGAATGAGTTATTTTGTTCCTTCAATATGAAAGTTACAATCTCTCTCAATTTCTTCATTGAAACATGCTAGATTAATAAGAAAATTGTCAAATATAAAATAAGTTATAATGAAATTTTTGGGATGGGCAATTTTTGCCAGAACAAGAGGATGGTTCAAAAATTCTTTATCTAGAAATTTAGCCAATGGTCCAAAATTCTTTATTTGGAAATTTATCATTATTATGGGATAAGGCTAGGCCTAAATCCAACCCAGATTAGTGAGACCCCTATCTAATATCTTTCTAAAATAATAACTCTCCTTTTATTTGTTACTCCAAGTAAAGAAGTTTCATCTAAAAATTATATTTGTGACTTGAATGTCATTAAGACAACTCGTTAAATCCTTACAAAAATTTCTAAAAGAATAGTTACCTTTATCTTCCTTTATGCTTATGATTACATTGAAATCACCTAAAAGGAACCAAGGTCCTCTTAGGGTAGTAGCAATCTTTTTGAGTTTAGTCGACAAGGCATTCTTTTGGAAAGGATAGCTAAACCATATACATATCATAAGCAATGACGTTTAACTTCTTAAAGCATACCTTAATGTGCATAAGTTGGTTAAACTTTATAAAGTTTAGGATGGAGACTTTAGTTTCATTGTATAATATTAGAATTCTCCCATTTAGATTTGCATTATAATTATGAATCAATTTTTAGCATTTTGACAAAAGATTGAGTATGTGACAGTTTCCTTGCTTGATTATTAACACCAAAATGCTTAGTAAAATATGATTAGTTAAAAATAAAGTCTTTTAGCATGAGTTTCTATCAAGGAAATTTAAACCCCTAACATTTAAAGATGTGATAATTATAAGTTTAGGTCCATAAAAGGGATATTTTCTTCCTTATAGATCTTCTTTTATTTACAGGTTTAAAAGAATCTTCTATAACACCCCCAACATATACCCTGGAAATATTATAGCATGTCTAGGGTGTATTAAGAAGTGAACATAAAGAATTAAGTACATCTAAGTATAGTAAGAGATATAATGGTACTTGATGTAAAAGGCAAGGGTAAATGGATAATTTGCTCACTTCGGCATGGACATGCATACTTAGACGTGAAATATATATAGAAATTTTTGGTATGGTTGCTTAGATTTATGAATGTGATGTGCGGGGAATTGATAAAACAAGTATTCCATAAGTAAATGGGATATTTTTGTTTAAATTGGATGTATTTTTGTATTGCTCTTGCATGATATGACCGAAGTTAGTTGATTTGGGATGTATACCTCACTGAATGGATAGGTTCCACTGAATAGATTTCTGTAATTTGACCATATCTTGGCCTATAGACCTCCAAATTTGATAATTTTAATTAAAGATTAAACTAGAGACATCTGTCTAAAACGTTCATAAGGAACCAAATTCTGATTATGCCTCTAAGAGTTTGAAATTCTATTTTGAAGTTGAGTTCTAGCTACTATCTTTGTTTTCCAACAACCTATAGTTTTTGGGGTATAACTCCAGATATAATTAACCAAATTGCATGAAATTTATGCCATTAAAAACTTAAGACATAGAGGAATGAAATTAATTGATAATATTATAGGACAAAGTAGGAATTAAAGGAAGAAGAAGGACCAATATGCAATTTTTCTAAAGTTAACTCATGGACCAATAAAATTAAAGCATATGTGTCTAATAGAATTGTAACACATGGTCTAATATAATTGTAACACGTGGTTCAATATAATTTTAACACGTGGTCCAATATAATTTTAACACGTGGTCTAATAGAATTGTAACATGTGGTCCAATATAATTTTAATATGTGGTCCAATAGAATTGTAACACGTGGTCCAATGGGATTGTAACACGTGGTCTAATAGGATTGTGATAAATGGTCCAATGAGGTTGAAACATATGTCTAAGACTAGAAAATTTATGAAAAGGCATATGGAGAGGGGAGATGAACGACACTTTAATGGCTTAACTTCAAATTTTTCTCCTTTTCATTTCATCTTCTTCATCTCGTCATTTTTCATTTGGTGATTCAAGAAAGGCTAAAAAGGAAAGGAAGGAAAAGCATTAGAAGAACTACTATGCCAATTTTAAGGTTTAGGACTCCACTTAGTTAATTTCTATATTTGTGTATATTTTAACGTGTAAAAGATTCATTTGGATGCGCAATGGTTTTTTGGATGATGCTTTGGTGCTATTTTGGTGTTATCTTATATAATATTGGTTGAATATGACAAGAGATTATCCTGTAGTGGAATTTTGTCTTGAACTAGTCTCATTATTTAAGTCATAACTCATCCTAAATACCTATAAATTTTTTTTTTTTAGTTTCATGTTAAACCAAAGAGATAGAAATAGAAATCTCTAGAAGATATTTTGACTTAATTTGGGCTTTATGACATGAGAAATTGAGATAAAAAATGGTGACTTGATGCTGCCCTTATTCTGGAGCAGCTTGTGATAGTTGGACTATATCTCATGATTGGGAAGTTCAAATGGTCTAATTATTAGTTCTACGGAAACTAGAGACATATGGGAACAAATTTCTAGAAGACCTAAAACCCTAATTCAAACTTTTTCTATATGTATATTAAGGAACAAATGGAGTCCGTCATGTGATTTGCTTCTAGACTGATTGTTTGTTTATTTTTAGACCCACCGTGGCTTAGCCCAAATTTCACTATTTTAATTTTTTTTGCTTTTGATTTTTACCGAATCTTATAAGAACCTTTTTGAATGTGTATGAAACTTTTCAAACACCTAGAGATAAATGAAATAGGACTTACCTTATATGAATTGGTTGATTGAACATTAGAATTTAAGATTGAGTATAATGCATACTAAAGAAAATTTACATGTACGTAAATGATTGTATACATATTTATCATTCACATGTGTATATTATGATTATAAAAATGTGATTTTGATACCCTTTTAATGGTGGTAAGTTATGACTCGCATGTATGAACACAAATATAGATTTTATGACTTGAAATGTATTTCATATGATTTTTCAATATATGAATTATGAAATTGACAAATTGATAAAGGAAATGTTACAGTGCCTGCTTTATTGTCTTTGTGGTAGATAGATAGGTATATCTATAGGGTTATAATGCAGTTGATACAGTTTGACACCACTGGTGTCCATAGTTTGATACCTTCGGGTATCCACAGTTTGATACCTTTGGGTATTCACAGTTCGAAACCTTCGGATATCTACAGTTTGATATCCACAGCACTCATTATCCACACCCATAGAAAATGTGTAGGCTTAACACATAAAGGAAACTTAACAGTCATAAATAAGAAACTCAACATGACAACATCAATATTGGTATTGATGACCATTTGTATTGATTATAATGATCTGCAATTATATTGATAATTTGTATTAATGAGCATTGAATATCAATATTTGGCTAATAAATGTGCATTTTCAGCATATGGATAATATGTTGAAGCATATTTGCATTATTTACTTTGATTAAGTATGCCATCATTGTTTACATGAACATTTAATATCAATGTTTGGTTCATAAATGTGAATTATGGTATATGAGTTGTGATATTTCTGTATATGTGTGCTTAGAGAATGACTGCTGTGAGTGGTCATCCAAACTAAGTGTTTTCCCCACTAAGCTTTCAAACTTAGCACAATTGTTAATCCATGTATTTCCAAGTCATAGGAGTGACGTACAAGGAATATCTATAGGGACAAAAGCCAATAGATACAAGAAAAAGTACTTTTGGAATGTGTTTCTAGTTACAGATGATTGCACATGTAAAAAAAAGGAAATTATATGTTTTCTTTTGGATTACCATGTAAATGTAAAGATGTATTACTACTATTAAATGATAATGTTAAGTATTGGAGAGTTTTGTAATGCGTAAATGTATAACATTGAATAGAATTGTATACCTTGAATGCGTGTACAAGAATTTGGTTGCTATGTGTGTGGATAGTTGTAGTTTCTATATACGGGGTGTTACATCTTCCTTATTAATAGTTTTTTCTAAGCTTGATTGATCTCTATTGGAGTTCTTATAAAGAGGCTATAACTTGTTTTCTTACCAGATTTAGTTTGAAGATCATCAGAAGTTTCAGTAATGATAACTATAGAAGAGTTATTGACCATTATTAGAGCTTCTATGAGCTGATTACTAGTATCTTCTTAAGGGATTATCTCCAAATTGGGATATGCTTTATGAGCTACCACATCTATTGTGTCTTCATTTTCAACAGGTATTACCACTAGAGGAGTTATTACATTTTCTTGTTCCTTTAGGTCCTGTGAGTATCCAACTTAGAGATTCTTCCTAATGGTTTCTAGATTTTCTTTATTGTTATTATTAAGGACTTCCACTCAAAGGTTAGTTTTACAACATCCTCCACCGATTCAAACATGTCATTTAACTTGAGAATATATATTTCTTTTAGTAAATATTTCATAACTTCAACAATTATGCATACTCTAGCATAGTTTATTATTACACTAGTTTCTACTATAGCTTGATCCAAGCAAAGGAGTCTTCCAAGAAAGCTAGCAATATGGATGATTATAATTGTAGTCTAATGCTCTAATGGAATTCTATCAATGCACATCCATATAGGCATATTGTACTGCTTAATGTCTTCAATGTTTATACTTGTGTCACCAACATTGTGGCAGAATTGGTGTTTTGTACATGCCAAGTTTCTAACTGTAGGATCTTCCTTGCATAAGAGTTATTGTGGATTTTGAAGAAATATATGTCTTAGTTTCCTATAAGGATTTCCTTCAAACCTAAATGTTTCTAATTGTTGTTGGCCTATACTTTCTTGACTGGAAAAGTATGTCGTTCAGACCTAGTTGTTTTCAGTTATTGTTGGCCTATTCTTTCTTAACTAGAAAAAATATTCTCTTATGCAGAAAGAAACATATAAGTGTTACATTCCAAAGTTTAAATTCTATTTTAAAGTATCCAATAGAGGAGTAACTACTTGAGTCTCAGCATTGCTATTAGGGTAGTAGCTCAATTTGGTCTTTGGATTTGAGTCTCCAACAACCTTAGTCCAGGATTTCATAGTATGACTAAATAAAATGTTTGGCTAAGAGCTCTCAAGTACAATAATATTAGATTGGAGCTAGAGAGCTTTAGGTTTGAGGTTGAAACTTGGGTGAGAATAAGATTAGGAAAGGTTAAAAACCCTAGAGTTTTTCCTAAAATTTCCAAAAATGTAAAAAGGTGATGAATATTAGAGCCAGTAGGAGAAAAGAAAAGAAGTATGACAAGTAACAATAAGGCAAATAAGAAGAGCTGAGAGGCTAAAGAAGGTGAGGGAGGACTTAGATGAAGGTGACAGTTAAGGAAATAGGTTTTAAACTGGGTGATTAATATGGGAGGAGTTCCTTACTAGGCATATAAAAGGGGAGGGGCTTAGCTAGAGCTTCTCTTTCAAGAGTAAAGTCTTCTAATTAAACTAAGGTGTTAATTATCTATTATGAGTGTTGGTATTTTTTTTCATAGAAGTTGTATTGAATGTATAGAGTTATGGTATTGAATATACTGAGGTATGGTATTGAGTATGCTCAATCACAATATTCTCATATTAAAGTGAAGGTATTGCATATTTATTATAAGCAATGGTATGTTTTTGTTCATATGAGTAGTACTAAATGTTTGGAATAGGGGTATAGTATTGAGGCATGGTATTCATTGTACTCATAGTATTCTCATATTAAAGTGAAGGTGTTACTTATCTGTTATAAGTGATCGTACTTTCTATTCATAGGAGTGACATTGAATATATATAGTTTTGGTATCGTATGTATTAGAGCACGATAAATTTTATAGTCAATCATGATATTCTTGTGTTAAAGTGAAGTTATTTTTTATGATGATAATTTTTTTTTTGTTTCCAGGAGTCGTATTAAATGTTTGAATTTATTATATAATATATGCCATTGTACTTAATTATGGTATTTGAATACTAAAAGGTGTTACATATTGTGAGAAATTATACTCTGGTTCATCAACATGGTATTGAATATATGTAGTTTTATTATTTTATGTATAAAGCATGATATTAAATATGCTCAACCATGGTATTCTCATATTAAAGTGAAGGTGTTATATATCTATTATAAGAAATGATATTTTTTCATAAAAGTGGTATTGCACATATGGAATTATGGTATCATATACATTCAGGCATGATATTAATTTTACTTAATCATAGTACTCTCATATTAAAGTGAAGATGTTACTTAGCTATTATGAACAAAGGTATTTTTTGATAATAGGAATGGTGTTGAACGTATAGTTTATGATATCGTGTATATTGAGGGACAATATTTTTATACCTAATTATGGTATTCTTAAATTAAAGTGAATATGTTACTTATCTATTATGAGCTATAGTATTTTTTGTTCATATGAATGACGTTGAATGTTTGGAATTAGGGTATTATATGTACTAAGGCATGGTATTCATTATACTTAATCAAGGGATTCTTATATTAAAGTGGTATTGAAGGTATGGAGTTATGGTATCATATTTATTAAGGCACAGCATTGAATGTGTTCAATCATTATATTCTCTTATAAAGTAAAGGTGTTACATTTTTATCATGAGCAATCATATTTTTATTCATAGGAGTGGTATTGAATGTTCAAATTTATGGTATCATATGTATTGAGGCACGATATTTATTGTATTTAATCATGTCATTCTCATATTAAAATAAAGGTGTTACTTATCTATTACAATTTTATTTTTTGTTTATAAGAATGGTATTGAATGTATGGAAATATGGTATCATATATATCAAGGTATCATATTTTTGTATTCAATCATAATATTCACTTATCTATTATAATCAATGGAATTTTTCGTTTGTATGATTGGTATTGAATGTATAGATAGTGATATTGTATGTTATAAGGTATGGTATTTGATTGATCTATCTGTAATTGCATATAATTGATTTTAGCAAGTTATAAAATTTAGACTTTTTTAGAGTATTAATCCCATAAGGGCTATAACTACAAAATTTTATTAATCTTAGTAAAGAAATTAAATTAAATTAAAAAGAATTTATCAATCATATCTAAATTTATTGAATATATAAAGTGCGGAGATTAATAACGAAAATAAATAAATATAAATAAACTATAAGGGTTCAGGGTTCAGTTACTAGAAATTTCAATTATCAGGTAATATACATTATAAAGTTGAAATAACAATTAATCTAAGGTATTTTTTTCCCTCCCTCAAGGAAAACATGTATATTCAATTAAGGAAATAACAGCCTTTAAATGCTCAATTCAAGCTAATGAAACTTAGTAAGAATAGTTAATCCATTAGTTATCATAATATTTTAGAGTATCTCCTCTTTTAGATCTAAAACATTTATTATCCTAGTGCATGGATTATACTTCTCCTTTCAATCTTTCATAAAATTCTTAAGATTGAATATATGATGGCCATGAATAAATTTAATAATCAAGATGAAAGAAATTAAATTTAACTAAATTAAAATCTAATCTTGCATTAATAATTGAAACATCCTATGTAAACTAACTGGTTATGTAGGGTTTGGCTATTAAACATTATACGATTCAAACAAAAATAAACAATCTTATCATAAAAGAAAGTAAATGAGAAAGAACTAGAATAGATGCCCTAATTGTTTTCTAGTGTACATGAATATTCCCCTAATCTTGCAGTTATTCTCTCATTGATATAAAGAAAACCTAACACAAGAATTAATGAAAAAGACTACCAAAAGCTCTTATTACTTAACCTTATTTATGGTATTATTTATAAGCTAAGGTTACATAAAAAAGTCTTAAGGTTAGTGGAATTTGGTTATCGCATGTCATTGGATTCCATTTCATGAACCCAACACGACTTAAGTTTATAATCGAAGCTAATCTTATTCCAATATCTAAATAGTTCCCAACCCTAACAAGTCTAGTTCATATCCTCCTATATGTTCCATACCGATTCTTTGATGCTTCGTACTTTTCTAATTATTGACATCTTCAAGCTTGAATTGATCGCTAGTTCTTTCTTTGTTTAACATCATATTACATTCCAAATGAATTTAATTTGTGCTTAATAGAACAACTATGAAGAATGTTGCACCTAAGTATGGAATCTTGCCTCTATTTACCACCTACAAATAAATGAACCAAATCTAAGAAAACATCATATAATTCATATAAAACACACTATAAATATGCTAAATTACAAAATAATTTAGCCTGAATAAATAGGAAAAATATAGACTTCTCAAATTTCCCCACATTTTAATCATTGCTTATCTTAAAGCAATTGATGGATAGGAAACCTAACTCACTAGCCTAGCTTAACTACAACAAGAAATAATTCCATTTTCATAAGTGTATGATGATATTTAACATATTCCATAAGCCTTTAAATCCCTAGATCCCTAGTGGAGGAGTTATGGTCTCTTATAGTTTTACCCAAATGATACCCATAAACAATAACCTACACACAATAGTTAGCTAAGTGGTTAATAACACAAGATATACATATTTAAGCATAAATTCAATTGCAAAACTCAAACATATAATTTTTCCAAATGCATCACTATGCAATCAAGAAAATATAAGTATTATTCTACCTCCTTTATTAAGCTCAGATACTTAGAATTAACATATTCCTTACAATATAACTCTCGTTCATATAATTGTTTAAAATTTTAGGTGTGGTACATTAACACAAAAGCCTAATCTCTTTATTAATCTGATGAAGCTATAGATAATGATGTAGCTGTCACATAGGACATATATACTAATTTGCTTAACTCCTCTTTGACTTAGATTCGTAATACATTAAAGAAAGGGGAAGAATTCAATCTTATAACTATGAAAAAGCCTAGGAAATAAGGGGAAGGGGTCTTATATCCCTACCTCTTAATGATCACATCATAGAATGTTAAAAGCATGAATTGGCCCATAAAATTATGGGCGATCTAGGATTATTTAGTTGAAAAAAAACCTTATTTAATTGAACTACTAGAAACTAAAATAAAGGAGAGTTGCTTCAATAAAGGGCATTGGCTTCACAAGAACAAATGGAGCTCCTTATATAACCATTTTGCCCCCCATAATGGGAGAATTATAGTGGCTTATGACCTTGATAATATCAAAATTCACCAAGTTCATAATTCTAATTAATATATCAATCTTAGGATTAATATTATCAAAATTCACCAAGTTCATAATTCTAATTAATATATCAATCTTAGGATTAATTATGCTTCAATCTTAAAAGAAATTAATATTGCTTTTATTTATGCAACTAATTTGACATTTTAAAGAATTTAGATACAAAAGGATTTGGAATCTCTCTCTAATTTTACTCAAGGTTTTCTATTTCTGATATGTGACTTTAATTGTATATTATACACTTAAGGGGTTGTAGGATCATATAATTTTTCCAAAAATCCTAATGATAGGTTATACTGGCCTTACAAACCTAAACTTCAGAGGTAGCTTCTTCACTTGGTCTAATAAGCAAGAAGGGGCTTACTAGGAAAATAGCTTGATAAGGAACTTTTCAACTCCTCCTAGATGACTCTTTTGCCTAATAACTCAAGTTTATTCAATGCTTCACTTATCTTTGATCATTACCTTTTAGAAGTACATATTTGACCACCGAAGAGAAAAGCAAAAGTTACATTTAAGGTCTTCAAAATTTTAACCAATCTTTAAGTATATGAGGAAGATGTAGTGAAGGATCTTTTTGCTCAAATTGAAAGCCATAAAGCTCATAAATTTATAAGGAAAGTTTTAAAATTTTTTAAAGAACTTAGACTACTTTATATAAAGCATTTTAATAAGGATATATTATCATTTATAATTGAGGCCACAAGTGGTTTATTCTCTACTCAAGAAAAACTCTATGTCAATCTTGATAAGTGATTCCTTAAGTAATAAGAGAAAATAGCTCTTACTAACCACTTGCTAGCTTTAAAAACATTCTTTTCTAAAGATAAATTATAAAGTTCTTTTGCTAAAAGAAGGATACACCAACTCTACTTACTTCGTCAATGCAATTCAAGCAAGAAGGAATTATAATGAAATAAGATGGCTATCAGATTGTAATGGGGAACTATGCTAGAAATAAGAAAGCCTCGTAACTTTAATCTTTAATCAGTTCAATGAATTTCTAAGAATATGAGTGGAAACATCTTCATCTAAGCTGAAAGTGAGGGGCTTCATCACTCCTTGCTTATCCCAGTATCAACTATCACTTCTCAGTTCTCCAATTTCTTCTTTGAAGATTAAAAAGTCTCTCTTTAACATGCATCCTAATAAGCACTTAGTCTTTATTGTTTAAATGCCTCTTTTTTTCAAAAATCTTGAAATTTTGGTGAGAGATTAAGTTGTTAATATAATAAAGGAAATTTTCTCTAAGAAAAATGCTCAAGGAATTGAACAAGACATTCCTTTCCCTAAAATACCTAACCCCTCTTCCTTCTAAGAATATAGGCCAATAATATATTGTAATACTATTTACAACATTGTTTTAAAGATCCTAGCCTTAAGATTAAAAATTGTGTTGGGTAGCTTAATTAATCCATCCCAAGATGCTTTCTCACTAAAAAGGATTATTAGAGATAATATTTTAATAGCTCAAAAGTTGTTTAAATCCTACAATTATAAAAAACCAATTAGAATTGCTCCTTAAAGATTAATTTTTATAAAGCATTTGATACCATTAGTTGGAATTTTATTTTGAATACTCCCTAAGCCTTTGGTTTCACCTCAATATTCTTCCAATGGATAGACCAGTGCATCACTACTCCATCTTATTGTGTTACTATTAATGGGGAGCCACTAGTGTCTTTGAAGAAGTTAACGGGATTAGATAAGGTGACCCTTTTTTCACCCAACATCTTCTCCATTTACATTATGGAATTAACTTAATTGATCTCTTATATCATCAACCAAGGTATGTCTTTAAATACCATTATAATTTTAAGACTATGAAGCTATTTAACTTTTCGTTTATGGATTGTTTAATCCTTTGTAGGGCTGATAAACTCTAAGAGGCAATTACATGTTTCAGTTACTTCTAATATTCTAACTCAAGAACTTGCCAATTGTTTATGACTAGAAATTGATATGCCTCGTTTTAAATACAAGGGCATCCCCATTGCTACTTTCAGACTTATCTATAGAGATCGAACCCCTTATTAGATGCTATTTCTAGATTGATTTGATGTTGGAAGAATAAAGCTTTAACTTATGCTAGTAGGTTTCAACTGATTACTTCCATCATCAATAATCTATTGTCTATTGGATTTCACATCTCCACTTACCCTAAAATGTCATATAGGTATTATAAAATATGTTAAAGAACTTCCTTTGGACTAGTAGCCCATCAAACAATGGAACAGCTAAGGTAAGTTAGAGGAAGATGTGTTTGCCTAAGGAACAACGTGGCCTTAGCATCAAGTTTATAAGATTAATAATAAAGTACTCATTACCAAAAGAATATGATGACTTTATAATGATCATAAATCCTTATGGGTTAAATGGATGCATAAAGAGTACCTAAAAAGAAAAAGCTTCTAGAGTATAAAGATCAAGCATGATAATTCTTGGAGCATCAATCAACTTTTGAAATTGAGGGATGTCATGGCTAAGGAAATGAAATTTTTGATTAAAAATGGAGAAAAAAACCAGCTCCTAGTGTAACAATTGGAACAAGTTAGGACCTCTTCATCTTCTTCTGGTGTTTAGGTCATTTCATCTCACTATTCTAGTTGGATCAAGGGTTAAAGAGATAATTAGTGGAGATAGGTGGGACAGTGATCATTATGGTTTCACTACAATAATGAATTTAGTCCTGAACTATAGTTATGACTCAAACAAAGAGGATACAAATATCTAGTTAAGGCATAGCTTAAATAAATTTCACAAATTGCTCTTACATATCCCTCTCTAAAGCTCCCGAAAAGATTACCCTTTAGTGGAAATTAATATGGTTTAATAGAGACTTGTCTAAAGCGTCATTTATACCTTAGTTGGCAGTTAAAAGGAGGCTCGAAACTTTTGACAGAATTAAATGAGATAGCAATCTTAATAGTTTATTTACCTTGTGGAAATTTTTTATTGGAAGTTTGGACACTTGTTTTTCCAATGCACCTACATTAGTTTTATTTGGGGTCATTC
This sequence comes from Erythroxylum domingense, assembly GCA_025594535.1. Taxonomy (NCBI): domain Eukaryota; kingdom Viridiplantae; phylum Streptophyta; class Magnoliopsida; order Malpighiales; family Erythroxylaceae; genus Erythroxylum; species Erythroxylum domingense. Next base: position 12,911 of record JANQBM010506360.1, read on the forward strand.
CCTAAGAGTGTGAAGATTACACTTTCAATAAAAAATCATAGAATCAAGTGGTAAGATGGTCTTTAGGTGTCAAATACTAGAATAAGCACAATTTAACCATCTTTAAGATAGGCTTAAGTTGTTGTGTCAATGGTATTTAGAGAGAAAAACCAAAAATAATTTTTCAGCACATGAAATGGGACTCACATTCACTATTAGGAACCATTTATAAGTGAATTAAAGAGATAATTGCGACTAACGAAATCCATACTAGGTGTAAGGAATGGAGCAAATTTACCATCAATGGATTAAAAGCAAAGATATGTATTACAAATTGGTCATCTCGAGCTTCTTGGATGGTGAATGAAGAATTTGGTGCATAAGTCCCAAAGTTATGTATGTAAGATTAATTTAATAATCATAAGTGTGGCCCATATTACTTTATTTGATTCTAATATAAAGTGAGCCTAAAATAATGGTTATTGGGTTTGTTAAAGGACATTAGAATTATTGGGGTTACTTAATAAAGAAACCCTTCCCTCTCCCTTCAAGTTGAAGAAACTTTTAAAGATATTAAAAAATAAATGCGTTCTTGCACCACTGAAAAGAACGAAGAAAGGCAAGAAGGCAATAGTGGATAAAGTTTTTTCGTAAAAAAGGGATTTGCTAATAAGAAGAGATTACACAAATATGGATCAAGAGTATTTCTCTCTTTTCTTTATAACACTAATTTTAGGGTTTGAAGGTGTTGAATTAATTGTGTCATAAATGTTCTTGGGTGAATTCTATGCTTGTAATATTGCTTAGAATGTTAAAGATTAAATCTTACATGTGGTATCAGAGTAGATTATGAAACTTTAATTTGTAGTAAAGTTAACTCTAAAATTATCAGTATTATAGAAGATTATTTATTATTTCCTCTGTAATCTTCTTTCTCGAGTTTTATGAATTGTTGATTAGGTTTGAATTAATTGATTTAATTCAAGTTAGAGATTGAGACGAATATAAAATTACTACCTTGTATACGTCTGTTGTTGGAATAACTGTTAAATTGTGTTTTTCTAAGACTGATATACACCAATTTGGTGAACCACATTTTCTTGTTTTTGGGCCTACCATTACAGGTTTACATTCAAGTTGCATTAATTTCTTACTGTCTTTGCATTAATTGTTTATTGTCTTTTAATGAATTATGAAAAAGTAAAAGATTGGTGTTAAGTACGTATATGCATTTATTATAGCTTGACTTGTTAACTTTAATGGCAATAAAAGATGTAGAGAAGAGTGTAAGTGAGAGTGTATAATAAAGGTTTAAAGAAGAGTTTTTGTGGAACCCATGATCAAAAATTTTGGTTTTATGTTTACTTTACTTGTTTACTGCACATTTTGGAAAACATCAAAGTGAAAGAAAAGTCTATGTTCATGGGCCAACCATATGAAAGACCTTAGCTTTATAATTGTAAAGAATGAATTATTTGGATTGAAAGTTTTGGAAAGTGATTTCATGTACGTGGGTCTTCCAAAACGTTTTGAATCTGACAATCTGTAAGAGTCATTCTTTGTTTTAATAATGGATAACCTTAAAGCATGGGGCTTACCATTATATTTATAAAGCATAAGTTTTACCAAAAAAACGAATGAGATATGTTTTGGATTTACAGTTTGCTGGAAATTATGTTTTCCAATTAAAAACAAAAGGTTGAAGATGGTCAGTTATATTTTGGTCCTTATAGTTTTTGGACTATTATAATTTGGTAATAAAATTAAAGTTTTGTCCCTAAAAGATTTTTGGACTTTACAATATCATCTTTCAACATTAAAGTTAAATTTCAAAATTCACATATACTTACTAATTAAATATTTACTGTATAGAAAGTTTGTTAGTCACCAAAGTGACCATGCTTGAAAAGATATTTAGACATTTAATTATGTATTCTTTTAATTGTTCATGTTATATGATGCTAATAAATGACATAATAAATGAACTGAACAATTGAGTTTATTAACTATAATGCTAGGAGATCACCCAAAGGTAGATCATTGCTTATAATTAATAACATTAAAGAGACTTATCGACCTACTTGGTGAATATGTTTGTATATCCAAAGATAACATGTATAATACTTGAGTATGATTGATTGTCTATCAAAGTGTGTATATATATATGTTAGCATCATCATGGATTAAGGATATATGCTTAAGTATCACGCAAAGGTGGACTTAAATATATATGTATATATATATATATATATTAAAGTTTGTTATTGTCTGAATCTATTAATTGTACTCAAAGTATTAATGTGTGAGTTTGTTTTTACGTTTGCAATTTCTAGTAATTTATTGGCTATGAGTATCGGTTTAATCAAGTTCAACGGGGTAAACTATGTCGATTGGTCTGCGCAAATCCAATTTCAATTGGGTATTATAGATAAGGACTTGACATTAACTACAGAGAAGCCTGCAACCATTACTAAGACTAGTACCCAAGATGAAAGGACATATTTTGAGGCTTGGGAAAAGTTTACTAAGTTAAATCTAAACTTGATGCAATTGACAATGGATGAAAAGTTTAAGCCATCAATGCCTCATATAGACAATGGAAGGGAATTCATAATGAAAATCAAAGAGTACTCACAATCAGACATAACTGATAAGTCTATTGTAGGAAGCTTGATAAGCGAATTAACGATCAAGAAGTTTGACTGGTAATAACCTATCCATGATCATGTAACAGGCATGGCAAATCTAGCTGCAAAGTTGAAATCAATGGGCATGGATGTGAGTGAATCCTTCGTAGTACAGTTCATCATCAACTCACTTCCTCCTGAATTTGGTCAGTTCCAAGTGAATTACAACACTCTAAAGGAAAAATGGAACTTTCAAGAAATCAAGGTCGTGTTGGTGCAAGAGGAAGGGAGATTAAACAAAATGAAGGAACACTTTGTTCACTTCATAGAAGCTAGCAGCAGAAAGGGGAAGCCACGAAAGAAGAGCAACAAAAAGGACAAAGCCCTAATGAAGGTTAATAAGGGACAAATCTATAAAGAGCAGCATTGTTTCTTCTGTAAGAAAGCTGGTCACCTTAAGAAAGATTGCCTTAAGAGAAAGGCTTAGTTTGAAAAGAAAGGTAAGTACTATGTTTCAGTATATTTTGAATCAAATCTTATTAAGATGCCTAATAATACCTCTTGGTTAGATTCAGGTGCAACTACTCATGTGTCACATATTAAGCAGGGATTCCTTTCGATCCAAACCATAAACAAAACTGAAGAGTTCCTATATATAGGTAACATAATGAAGGCACGTATAGAAGGAATAGGAACGTATAGATTGATCTTAGACACTAGTTGTAGTCTAGATCTTGATAAGTGTCTTTATATTCTTGAATGTGCTAAAAATTTAGTTTCTATTAGTAAGTTGGATCAAATAGGTTTTAATTTCAATATTGGAAAAGATGTTTTTTCTTTGTATAAACGATAGTACCATTATGGTTCTGGTACATTAATAAATGGTTTATATCATTTCAAACTTGATGTTAATTATTTTGAATCCTTGTGTCATGTTGAACATAATATTGGTAATAAACGTAATGGATATAATGAACACTGTACTTATGATATGAAAGGTTAGGCCATATATTTAGAGAAAGGATGATAAGGTTAGTGAAAAGCGAAATCTTACCTCAACTAGATTTTACTGATTGGGATGTGTGTGTGGATTACATTAAAGACAAGCAAACTAAACACATATTTAGGAATTCAGCCACAAAAAGTACCGAGTTGCTTGAATTAATACACACTAATATATATGGCCCTTTTAATGTCCCATCTTGGAGCGGAGAAAAGTATTTGATCACCTTATTGATGACTATTCACGTTATTGCTATCTCTATTTCTTGCATGAAAAGTCTCAATCAGTGGACATTCTTAAGGTATTAATTAATGAGGGAGAAAGAATGTTAGATAGAAAAGTGAAAGTCGTAAGGTCTAATAGATGTGGTAAATATTGTGGTAAATATGATGAGAATGGACAATGTCTAGGTACATTTACAAAATTTCTTCAAAGTCGGGCATTTGTGCATAGTATACAATGCCTAGTACACCACAGTAGGATGGTGTAGCTAAAAGGTAGAATCGTACTCTTATGGATATAGTTAGGAGTATGTTAAGTTACACGAATGTACATTTATCTTTATGATTGTATGCATTAACGACAACTATATATCTACTTAATAGGGTTCCTAGTAAAGTGATTCTTGAGACACCTTATGAATTATGGATAAGTAGGAAACCTAGCTTGAGGAACCTGCAACTTGATGCAAGAACTATTAGTGGTTACTTCATCGGTTATCCAGAAAAGTCCAAATGGTACATATTTTAT